>NMRB01005084.1:5852-16633 GCA_002633025.1 Notospermus geniculatus
GGGGGGGGCGATGGGTGAAACATCTGGCAAGTGATTGCTGTACGCTAATTTTTGAGTGTATGATAGTCGGGTCAGGCCTAGACGTATAACCAGCTTCTCTAATATTTGTTTTATTGCAGCTCTTCCGCCATTTCATGAGATATGAGTGTGTCTTCCGTTTGAATTTGGCGATGATTAAAGCCTACTGTCTGTATAGATTTAGCCTGTACATACCGATGGCTTCTGGTATGTAGGCCTACACGCACATGTATTGTACTTAGAGCGTTTTCAGCCATGACTTCCACTTGTTGGTGGTAAGGACGCAAATAAGGTGCTGCTACCTACATGCTTGGGTGCTCTTTCATGTTTGGAGTCCCACCTAAACACGGCGGATGTCCCAGGTTATTTCAGGTACTGACCGCGGTGTGGCGCGCAGCGTTTTTTTAAAACGTGCAGGGCCCTGGTTTTATGCATGCAGTTCAGCTTTAATGAAGGCAGGGATCACGGATACACCACATCCAACGAGGTGATTGCACAAAGCGATGAATCCTGAGATGGAGGAATTCATGTCGTCCTTCGTGTGCTCTGTGAGTTTGGCTTCTTTCGCAGTCGGCTATGGGTATACCGAACGCGATTCCAATGCGAATTTCGTATTCGACACCCTGTGCGTTGTCGCATCCGTCACGCACAAGGTGGGGCAATGGCTTTCCTTTGAATGGTAAGGGTAGGGACACACCTAAGGGTAGGGACACACCTGACGCGATTCGCATGCGATTGGGCGACGCATGCGTCAAAACCTTTGTTTGCGTGCAGTGCGGCGTAAAATAACAAAGGCCTTGCCGCATGCGTCAACGAATCGCGTTAGGTGTGTCCCTACCCATAAGGCCTGAACCCACTGTCGCGTTTTTCCGCCGCGGTTTCATCAATGTCCGACAAATCCTTTGTTGCGTTCTCGGTCCGCTGCCTTTTAACAAAGGAGTTTCTGCCGCTGCGTTTTCCCGCTGCGGGTTTCCCGCTGCGTGGGTTCGGGCCTTTAGACCGAGTGCGATCCGCTGTGCGTTGACGCAATGCATCCTAAGAAGATTGAAACATTTTCAATATTTCAGCCGACGCATTGGTCAACGCACAGGTTTTTGAAGGTGGCGCTGGTGTGCCTTATCACTTCCGGCGTGTTGTTCAGCAACGCAAAACATACGCAGAGGCAGCGGATACGAAAACGCATTGGGTGTACAATGTGTTTTCTGTGCGATTGTTTGAAAAACGCATGCGACGACGAAAAGGCATCGCACAGGACGACGGATCGCGTTCGGTATATCCATAGCCTTATGCATTCGGTATAGCCGTAGCCTTAGGAAAACGGGGTCAGTCGGGACGATACGACGTTTTGTGCGACCCTAATCGAACACGAACGTAGAGTGCTGAGCAAAATGCAACGAAGAAAAAGTATTATTATTATTTTTATACTTTATTATAGTGTGATACAAACAACAAAGGGCCAGTGCCGAGGCATTAGTGGCCCTGCATAGTGACGTGCAATACAAATGAAGATAGTGCAGTACATAAATAAGGTGCAGTATACAAGTTAACTTAGATGTCGGCTAAACAGTACAGAAACAGCAGAACGAAAAATTAGAAGCAAATAATTTACAGTAAAATAGAGAACTAAGCAGTACAGAACTTGCAAAACAAAAATTCAAGCAAATTATACACAAAGCAGATTTGAACTAAGGATTGTAGAATTTGTAGAGCGGAAATCAAATTAAAGCAAATTGTGTACGGTGAGTTCTGATATCATAGAACTTTCAGGAACAAAAATTAGAAACGCACATTGTACAATACTAAGATTACAGAGAGTGACATCAGAAAAGAAATGAACATTCAAATGAAATGTACACATAAATAGTTATACAATCGATACAACGTAAAATTTAGTGAGGAAACAACAAAATTGGGGAAAGCAGGCAGACGTAGCCTAGATTGATAAAGAAACACCAGAAGAGGTAATGGAATGAAGGAAGCATGGCAGCAAACTAAATTTATACTCTAAGGAAGAATGTAAGAGAGAGGAGAACATACTAGAATTTGTTACAGCTAAAACAAGACATTGATGGTGGCAGAAAGGAAGCTGGCAGTTGAGGAAATAATGCACTTGTTGATTTCTAATGACAAATTAGGGTTACCATAAAGAAGGACACGGACATGATCAGATGAATCATTGCATTAGAGGTTCTGAGAGTTAGCTGAGGAATGGATTGGTCTTGCAACAAGACGCGTCTAGCATCAACCAGGAATGGACAATCGAGTATAACAAGGGAAGTGGACTGAAATCTGAACCCGCATCGGCAACGTGGGTCAGGGTAGTTGGCAAAATTATGAAAAAAGTACACATGTAGTGTCCACGAAACAACAGATCTGACCTGGCTCTGTTGAGCGTCGTTTCTAGATTACGTGGTAGACTGAGCTTTGTTGTGGCTAGATTATATTTTGGACCTCTGATATGCATTAAGTGGTCATGTACTATTTTCTTAATGTCGCCCTCCCTTGCAAATTTTGTCCCTTTGCTGGTTTAATTGTATCGAATCTGTAAATGATTGTAAGGACCTGGGGCCATATGCATAAAACTTCCTTAAGTTAAGTGTAAAACTTACCCTTAAAGTCTAAGGATTTCACTTTACCAAGTGCCATACTTAAGGTGTATGCATAAAACAAAAGTGGCTATTAACGGTGGAAAACAAAAAAGAGGTTACCAAATTGGTAGGACAGAAAGAGGATACATGGTCTGTCAAATCAAAATCCTTGGCACAGTTCAATGTTATCCCACCCTAGCCTAGCACATAATTTCCCCGGCCTATTTGGCTAGCATGCATTAAAAAACAGCATTAGTCTAGTCAAAAAGGGGGGTTTGTGTGCACCCCCGGAAATAAACTTTTAATTAACATTTTTATATAGGAAAAGATGTGTAGAAAACGGTTTGCTATGTTAACAATTTCACAAATTGTCCCACGTGCCTTTTTTAAGCAAATTAATCCGGCGTTATTGATAAATGTGTTATTCACCACAGACTGGCTTTGTACAGGGGCAAGGGAACCAATGTACAGCTAACTTCTCAATGGATGGATTTAGACCCTATAAATGTATTACTAACAGATAGAAATATGAGGACAGTGAATCACATAAGCACAGTTTTGAATATTTTCACTTGTTGCATGATGGGAAATCGCCGATTTTAAAATGTTTTAATGTAAAATTACACAAAATGGGACCAAATACCCCAAAAAGTGATTTCCGCTTGCCAAAACAAATTAATAACATGTTTGGCTGAATCAGAGGAACCATGTTTCTATCTGTTGGTAATACATTTATAGAGGCTAAATCCAACCATTCAGAAGTTAGGTGTACATTGTTTCTCCTGCCCCTGTACAAACCGGTCTGATGGTGAATAACACATTTGTCAATAACGCCATCTTAATTTGCTTAAAAAAGGCACGTGGGACAATATGTGAAATTGTTAACATAGCAAACCGTTTTCTACACATCTTTTCCTATGTAAAAATGTTAATTAAAAGTTTATTTCCGAGGGTGCACACAAACCCCCCTTTTTGACTAGACTACATGGATAGCATATTCCAACCTGTTCCTGCCACAACTGTGAAGTTAAGGAGTCAGTTAAGGGAACTGTGACCACACTTAGAGTTAAGGGTGATTTTGAGGCTTTCACTATTCCAAAGTAGCTTTTTGCATCTCCCTTAAGTTAAGATTTCCACTTTAGTGGTGGTTTGAGGGAATCCCTTGGGATTTTCATACTTAAGTAGTTTTATGCATATGGCCCCTGGACCACACAATAATTCCAACAGGTAAAAAAATTGTACCTGGATGCATGGCTTCCTTTTGTTGATTTAGTGGGAAAATGGCGAACCCGAAGTGTGTGTATAAGTACTGTGCTAATGGGCGAAGAGACAACAAAGTTGACGTATTGAGGTGAGTACCCATTTTATGAAAATCGGATAATGTAACGGCGCAGGGCTGGACAAATTGGGTGCCCGCGCACCCATATTAAGGCAACGGGATCGAACATTTTTAGCACACAGAATCCATCCGGCACCCACAAATCATGCTTGTGCGGGACACAGAATCCATCCGGCGCCCACAAATCATGCTTGTGCGGGACACCAGTTGGAAAAAAAATTACACCCAAACATGTGTCCCGCACACCTTAAACAATCTAAAAGCACAAATTTAGATGCTTAATAAATTCAAATTACACAAAAACGTACCAGTTATGGAGATGTTAACCAAACTTTTCTGAAAGCCCTCATCATATGCAACAAGGAAATGCCACATTTGGCTCTAAAAGAGACATGTACACGAACCCCCACCCCCACCCCCAGAGGACTAATTGATGTTTGAAAAATGAGGCCGATGATGATTGATTAAATTCTTTCCAAAATCAAATCAAGAACGTCCATTTTCCTCGTGTCGCTGAAGAATGCTGAATGGAGGATGGATGAAGGAGGCCGATTCTATTTACCATTCTTGGCAGGGTTGTAACGATATAGCTTCGTAGGGAGTACATAAGCAGCCATTTTGCCTGGAATTTGACACAGTCGAAGAAAATAGCAAATTTATAAAAAAAATTAGAATCATTGGAATTGAATGAAACTCAAGTATTATGTTTACAAGAAGTGCCATTCCCGACTTTGAAAATTTAAATAACTTTCTATTCGCGGTTTTATACTGTTTTGACAAAACGTATGTACAGTCAATGTACATGACATGTACAGAAAACTTAATTGTGGACCTAGCCCTGATGGTGAGACCAAAGTTAAATAATGGCGGAAATGTAACTGTGGTCTCAATTTCTGGTGTAGTTTTCTTGTGATTTTGTCCTTGTCGATGCCTCAACAACCACCTCCATGCCTTTCCACCCACAATTAACCCTTTCCCCTCTAATATTTAGAATAATAGGTGTAGACTGTTGAGCAATAGGCTGAGGGGGAGAGACCGAACCTGGTGTCGGTGTCTACCGTGAGTGTACACAGTGGACAGGGTACAGCAGAAGATATGGTGAGGTGTGCTGGAGACTCCCTTGGGAGCCGAAAGGAAAAAAACACTTGGTGCACAGGTTGACCTTCATAACGCTAAGGTAAGAGGGGCATCTGCCTCCGGGTTATGAAGTCAGCCACCTGCGCCACAACCACTTGTGCATAAACCCCGAGCATCTTAATCTTGTACATGCAACGAACGTTTTTTGCTATTCACCACAGGTGTACAGGGCATGGGAACGAACCAAATTGCATGTTTTTCTAAAGATGGCACGAGGTAGGTACCAGAAAAAAGCCAGTTTACGCCAATTTATATCATCAGCGTACCTTTCAGACAAGAGACGTTGTGGCTTCCGAGGAGATCGTCTGGTACCCTAAACACTGCATGCGTGGTCATTTACTCTTTTGCTCTCTTTTCTCTGTCTGTGACAGAGGGAAAAATTCTCCAATTAGAAACCGGTGTGCCTACTCTATCAACACTGAGGTCAATGGACAATACATGTAATACCAAATCTGCAAAGCAATATAAGATGAATGCTGAAGCCAGGAGCAGCAGAAGCCTACGCAGTAGCAGGCGAGCATAATCCTACTACGAAGCTAAAAGAGGAGGTGGTATAGATGTTGAAATCTATAATTTGAAGGACAAACTCTATAGTGGGGTGCAACACCTTGCAGATGATTACACAGCTTTCAAGTGCTTTAGACTTAAGGCTCAGCTTTGGCCCAACTATAAGCATCACACAACCATTACATCCCTCATTGCTATTGCACCCAATGGCTAAATATCATTTGTTTCCAGTAACTGAGGTAGAATTTTGCACAAGCACCTGGCCGGAATTTCAGGATTCTATGATTATCTACGACCAGGCGATCAGATTTCAGCCGATAGAGGATTTTACGATTCACTACGAAATTCGTGCCATGTCGTGCGAGATCGCAAGTCCACCCAGCAGTGTCAAGAGAGTGCAGATGACCGCAGGAAACGTACTGGACGCGAATCAAGTCGCCAACTGTCGGATTTACCTACATGAGGCCATCAGCCGGATCAAAAATTTCAAGATCCTGCAAAAAGAATTACCCATTTCCTGCTGGGACATAGCAGACGACATTGGGTGAGGTCAAATGTCTCCGTTAAGAAGTATAGTCGGCCAGGAGGCAAACTCGCTGATTATCATGGAAAGATCATGCAAGAAATTTGAAAAATGGTTTACGGACACTCTTCTGCCAAAGCTGCCAAGGAACAGTGTGATTGTAATGGACAACGTTCCATACCACTCAGTAAGAACAGAGCAGATCCCCACCTCGAATTCACGGAAAAGTGTTATGCAAGAATGGTAGACGGCACATTCAATTCAATGGCAGTGTTTCTACCAGAGGGTACGCTGGGTACGCTGTGTGAGTACCTCAAAGAACAGAAAAGGGCCAATTATTTCATGGGGTTTTGGATGATTTTGAAGAACTGCCTACCCTCAAAAATATTTCTGGCAGAAACCCTGGTGTGCCCTTGAAATTATTGGGTTATGGCCAAATGATTTTATTTTTATTGTTGGTTTTCTTTCAGCAACATACAATGATCTTATACCTTATCTGGAGAAGGCTCTCAACGGACAGAAGGAAAACTTGAATAAATCGATCGAATATGGACGTGGGAGGAGAGCCAAAAAGCGCCACCGGTATTCTGATTCAGAATCAGATGGGTCCCCATTGATCGTGAGGAAGCCAATGACGGCAAACAGTGATAATAAAAGAGCTGCTGCAGCGAAGAAACGGGTATAGTTTAGCCTATTCACTGTTTTCATTAGCGCAGCTGACTAAAGGTCTAGAACTTTGTGCTATTTATATGAGTATACAATGTTGTCCGTGTGTTTGTGTCTCTGTCTGCCAATCTGTTAAACTATGGGCCCCAGACATGGTGAACGCTGAACTTTATAAACTAGTAAAGGAAAACAAATCAAAGTACAATGTTGATGAAATCGCAGAAGACAACGGACACAATGTGCTACGGCTGTCCCCTACCATTGCCAACTTAATCCCATAGAGATGGTGTGGAACCAAGTAAGAAACTACATGTATGTTGCATCTCACAATGGAACTTTCCCAAAATGCCTGATGTGGAAGTGCTTGTGCGGTATGCCTTTTCAACCGTAACTGTTGAGCAATGGAAAAACTATGTCGGCCATGTTCTCAAGGAGGAGGAAGAAATGAGGTGCTTGGATGGACTGGTAGATGAAGTCGTGGAATGATTCATCATCACAGTCGGAGGTGAAAGTGATGAAAGTGACACTGACAGTCCGGATTCTGATGAGAAATAACTTGTAAATTTAGTTGAAGACAGTATTATCGATGAAACTTATTTTGGATTAGTTTGGCCATTTATAGGATTGTTTAAACTACTGCTTCTTTATTGGATTACTGCTTGGAATACAACATATGACAAGCTTGAACATGACTCACAGTATGGTGAGTATCACCTTTTGGCAAATAACTAGCGATGGTTGAAGGAATACTTGCCGTCACTCACGGTACGAGGAAAGTGGCGAGTAGATGAGGATGTGCGTCCAGTGTCGGTTAAAGATCTCGTTCTTGTCATGGAGGACAATGTGCCGCGAGGGCATTGGGAGCTGTCTCGGGGGTCATTGAGACTCTACCTGGAGATGATGGAAGTATTCGCGCGGTCAAGTTAAAGACTGCTCAGAATATTCTCACGAGACCGGTGTCAAAGTTCGCGGTTCAGGAGGAAAATGTACAGGATGGGACGTAGACATTGATGTGTCAGGAACGATTTTCGGAATAGTGTGGGCGATTTGGAGACTAGGAGATTCATTATTTTGGATTAGTTAGGCCATTTACAGGATTATATTGTTCAAAATATTGTTTCTTTATTGGATTACTGTTTGGAATACAACATATGACAAGCTGAATATGACACACGGTATGGTGAGTATCACCTTTTACATATCTCATAAAACCAGGAACAGCCAATAGTGTTTATGGTTTTCCTGGATAACCATTTAAATGACCTATTATTTTTGTCACTGGGCCCAGTGATAGGGTGCTAAGTGATAATGTTATTGGTTACTTTGCCATGGTCAGAACCTGGAGGAATGCGCTTTAGAGGGTGCCACATAGCACATTTGAGCGCCGCGGGTCAAGTCGTTCCTGAGTTATAGCACATTGATGATTTTCGGGTTACGCCACCTGGCGGCCATATTGGATGTCCGATCAGGTCAAAATCAGGTTTGTCGGAGATCGCCACAGCAAAATAAAAATTGATTATACGATATCCGAAGAAGAGTTTAAGTACTTTTTGAGGGCTGGTTCCCTGCTTTGGTAGGGAAAACGTTTAAACTCTCAACAAGTGGGCGTGGTTTGAAGTTGTTGCATGTAGATCCACCATTACCAAGAACCCTTCGTGATGCGAAATACCAAGGTGTGACCTACATCCAGAAATTGACTCCAAAGGTAAAATGTGAGACCTTGTATCACCTTACAATATCCTTTTAGGACATACTGCCACTTTTGTGGAGATACCCTTTATAGCATTTAGAATCGCATAATTTATAGCATTTAGAATCACATAATTAAGGGCATCGCGCGCGATGTATGCTTTGAAAACCTTTTTTGCGTGCAGTACGGCGGAAAATACCCCCACAACGCCAACGCGAACGTCAAACCCATTCTTCGATGCTACGAAGAGACCACAGAACAAAAGGATAGACGTTCCCGTTGGCGTTTCGGGGGCTTTGCGAAAACTCACTAATAACAAAGCCTTTGCCGCGCGCGTCAACGCATCGCGTTCTGTGTATTCCTAGCCTTACCAATAGGTACAAATGTATATCTAATTGAAGGATGGGGTGGGGTCCGCAAAATTAATGTTCCTTCCTTGGAACTGGCTGCACAAGTAATAATCGTTGAGGGCAAGGAACTCTTTTTCCCTGGAGGAAGTTCAGTATTTGGGCCAGCTGATGATGATTTTTGGCGTTTGTCTTAGTCGTGAATACATAACGTCTTTCAAAGACAGTAAGGGATCAGACTCTACACTTGGGCAGTATTTCAAGGAAAATGGCCTGTTGGCGTCCAGAGCTACCTTGTTTCTTATGAGTAAAATCAGGAACACAGTCGCTGAGCCCTCTGCAGGTCCAGCAATGCCACCGAGCCCCAATAGACCAGAGGAGAAGAAAACAGTGAACACGTTCACCTCATCCCTTCCGGGTATGTCATTGACCGACCAAAACCTTGAGGTATCCTACATTCAGGAAAAACTATCCTCATTCTCCGAAGAATTGGTACAGAGCCGCTGTAATTCAAGGGCACAGTACTACAGTTGCCACATTTGAAGAACCATGGAGGAAAGTGACTTTGATCCATTGGAGAACAACTTCACCACATCAAGAATCGGAAAGTCACCTATCACACCTACCTTGATGAAGATGTAGATCATAGTAGATGATGAAAAGGAAGCCAGATCGTACAGGTATCCTCATCATCATGGGGAAGCCTCGACTGATCTATTGATTCACCATCATGACCCGTATCGAATTCATTGAGGAGTCACGTGACCTAAATGTGTAACCAACAACCTGACTCTGTGTAGGCAATGATTTATTTTCGTTTCTAGGCAATTAATCTTCCGTTGTAGGGATGAAATCATTGAAACTTATTATAAATATTCTATAACTTCATTTGAAATACTTAGGGTAAACTTTGACGACACTTATACGTGAAATCTTGATAAATATTCTTAGTTCGGTTACCTTATCCATTGGAGCCTCGTTCTGACAGTAGGCCTAGTTTCTCATGCCGAATGTTTCATGTTCCAAATGTAGCCACGTGTTGTAAATTGCTGTCAAGACTCCATCACAAGCGGACGTGTCACCTTGATTAGCTACTCAATTATTTTTTTCGATTTCATCCATTTTACTTGTGGATTTCGCCTAGGATCTACTAAGGTAATTATGATTATCTTTTATCTTCTTAATCTTGGTACCTGAATTACTTTGTAACTTTTTGTGATATTACCACTTGTTGATTTGACTCCTCTATTTTTGAGAGTATGGTACACGTGATGGGTCTTGGTGTAACGTCACGAATATCTGCCTATAGTATAAATACGGCTGCAGAAGCCTACATCTTCGCAATGCACGATCGGGCACTCTGCAGTGTCATTCGGACTCCTCAGGATCTCCCTGACGGTTACTTAATGCCTGATCTACATGACGTGGGACTTTAAAGTTTTAGTAGCGAACTTCCGGCCTTCGGCTCTGTAGCCTTTCCTAAGTTAGCTCGGTATAACTATCGCTAAAACTTCTAATTTGCAATCTACACTTTATATACGTTTATATGAGTTTATATTCTCTGATGTCTTACTTGAGGTTTTCTCTCAAGTTGTTGGTCTGTTTCTGGTCTCACTTAAATGTGGAGACTCTGTGTATATTGTGTTTTTGAGCGGTCCGTATCTGCGGGTCGAATAAATGTATATTCGTAGAATTGAGTTCTTTGATTTCTGGAGTTGTCATCCGGATCGGAAATAACCGTTCGGTCGTGACAACATCATATCGCTTATACGAAACTACCCCCAGCAAACATCGTTCATCTGGCCCAGATCTACTTTTTCTCTGGCAAGGTCTGGCATCATCTGGCCAGATGATGTACCATCTGACCAAGGTCTGGTTTTTGTCTGGCAAAGATATTTCATGAAATGTTGTATGAAGCCCATTTTTTGTGAAGTTGTTTTCCCGTAATCCTGTAAGGATATTTGGC
>NMRB01005085.1:8910-19743 GCA_002633025.1 Notospermus geniculatus
CTGGAGCAACCTTGAAAATTCTAAGTGTATGCTTGTAAGCAGATGCTTTTTACGACACTTTATGAATATGAACTTTAGCAAATGCTTTCCAGTATAGCATTGACTAAATGCTCAAAAAGCAGATGCTTTACCTAGTAGCAGAAGCTGATAAGTATAAGCATTAGCTCAGGTTTTATGAATATCGGGCCTAGTATATGCTTAAAAATCTAAGTAAAAGCACATGCTTAACTTTTATGAATATCAGCCAAGATTTGCAGTACATTTACATTGGACTTCGCTGTGCAAACCTTAAGCAAAAGCATTTGCTAAATTTTATGAATACCAGCCATTGTCACCACCAGTATAAAGACACTGGGACGGTGTCACTTACATCAAGTGGGACAACTTGGTGCTATAGAGGCAATGTCACCAGTTCGATGACACTGATGCCAGTATCACTCCCATAATGGGAAAAATTGGGTCACATTGAGACAATGTCACAACTAGTCTCAAGACACTGGGGACAATGTCACAACCTTGGTGATAGTACCATTTCCAACTCGGACAGATTGGTGCTATAGGAACAATATCACAACTGTCAGCATGACCCTTATTTGGAGGCACAGTATTGAACAAAACTTACCCTTCTCTTAATCCTGGTGCATGTAAACACTTTTTGGCCCACCTGTATTCTAGTAGAGGTGGTAAGGGAGAAGGAAAATAACAACTTACATTTTTACAAGAATACAATTTTATTAAAGACAAACTAAAATAATGCTTAAAGAAATGCATACAGCAATCTGAAATTAAAAACACTGTACAGTCTTGTTGAAAAGTACAAAGACAGCTAATATCTCCGCTATAAAATATCGAAGGCTTCACCCTCAACATGTACTACATTTAAAATAATGTAATGAAGACATTGGCTGATATTCATAAAAGTTAAGCATGTGCTTTTACTTAGATTTTTAAGCATATACTAGGCCCGATATTCATAAAACCTGAGCTAATGCTTATACTTATCAGCTTCTGCTACTAGGTAAAGCATCTGCTTTTTGAGCATTTAGTCAATGCTATACTGGAAAGCATTTGCTAAAGTTCATATTCATAAAGTGTCGTAAAAAGCATCTGCTTACAAGCATACACTTAGAATTTTCAAGGTTGCTCCAGACCAAGCTTAAAGTTGCAAGGAGCAGAACTCTTTGCCCTGGCAGCGTTTATTCAGCTTGTTGAAAGGAAGAGAAAGATTTATATGCGTAGAAAATCATGTCGTCAGGCGGTTTTGCGGAAGTGGGGGTGTCTGGCCCCCTCCCCGATGACCCCCCCCCCCGAAAAATTTTGAAAATTAGAAGCTCTGAGATGCGATTTAGTCCATTTCCTGCAATCTGAGACACAAATAGGCCCAATAATAACACGCAATGACACATGACATGACATGACCTGATAAAATGACACGACATAACATGACATGACATGACATAATGACGTAACATGGCATAATGACGTGACATGGCATGACATGACATGGCATGGTATGGCATGGCCTGGCATGACATGACATGACATGACATGGCATGGTATGGCATGGCATGGCATGACATGACATGACATGGCATGCATGACTTCACATGACATAATGACATGACATGACATGACACGACATAATGACACATAATAGATGATCTTTTATCCCATTTGATTTTGCTGGAAAAAAAATTTGGCAAAATTTGCCCGGGGGGGGGGGGCATTTGCCCCTGTCCCTATGCTAGCTAAGGGCCTGAGACAGCCCGTATTCTCAATAACAAAAGGATATCTCTTACCAAATAACTTGTTACATGCCCACCATCACTTATAACCAAACTTATGCAACACTTTAAAACCTAATTGAGTCTGAAGGAGTCAAGCATTTGCCTGAGACTTGCAAGCATTTGCCTGAGACTTGCAAGTCAAGCACCTCAAGCAAATGCTATTTTTTATGAATATGATACTAAGTATAAGCACTTGCTTCTGCTTAATTCTTGGTGAGATAGCAGATGCTAGCAAGCAGATGCTTCTAAGCACTTGCTAGTTTTTATGAATATCAGCCATGACCTCTGGTGCAGTCTAAAGAGGAGCTGTTTGAAGCCCAACAATTTTATTTATTTTTTTCGTTGTTATTTTGCAGACTTCATTGGAGGGGAGGGGTATGAAAAAAATGCTGTCTCTGTGCACTTGTGAAAACATTGACATTTGTGAATGACCTTTTTTATGTTTGCAAGACGAATTGTAATGCATAGATGTACACTTCTATTCCATATGGATCGGCAGAATCTTCAAGCGGCAATAAATAATTTCGTAACTCAATAGGACGGTCATTGCTGATTGGACAGTTTGGATCGTCAACATTCACAACCACTGAATCATTATCATTGTTTGGTACAGGGCCATTCCAATCGACACCGTAAGAAGGAATATCATCAGGCTGCAAGTCATCAACATCCAAAGGTTCATGAAATAGCTCAGATATATGTGTCCTATTTGACCCATGGTTACGTAAAGCACCTTCCACATATAGTTGTAATGGTGATCTTCCCCGAGCAGTGGAAATACTATGGCAATTCCACTGTCTCTGGAAATTTTGCAGATCACGAGAAATACGAGGAGTAAAAATATATTGCAAACACCACCGATGCACTGCATCATTTATATCCAATACACCAGCATCCTCCAAATAATAGAATAAATCATAATACACATTTGTACAACCGTTGTACAAATCAACCCAAAAGCGTTCGATCCTTTGATTGTGGACTGAACGTCCACGAATCATACTGCCTCGATTTAGTCCGCGCATAATATTCATGTACACCTCTACTTCGTTGTTTTCTATTCCACGATCAGCACGGGCACGAGACGGTGTTCCATATGTTGCAGTTGCTTGTATAAAGGAATTGAAAACAGTTTCTGCCCTGCTATTGCAGACCACAGTGAGATAAACCATCAAACGGCTGAAACCATCGATCCCCGCATGTACAACGAATCCCAACCTGCAAAGTGAAGGAGAAAAGAAATTACTTGCCTTAAATATTGTTTTGATAAAACGAGAGAATGTGGTACGTGTATGAGGAGTTAAGGTACACAAGTTTCTAAATGGACCACGTGCTCACCTGTTGGACAATGGACAGTGGGCGGTACATATCATATTATTTATGATGAGCAATCTGGGTCAAGTAATATTCCCAATTTACAATGTACAGGGCTTCGATGATTTGGGTGTTATGCCACCTGCATGTCCACTGTAAAATGCCAAGTGAAAGACACCATACCTTATCAACTTATGGTTGCCGTCGATATGCCAGAGAGCATTTGAGCCAGAAACCCTGTACGTCCGCCTTCTGATCGTCTGACTCCATCGTAACGCCACTGAGGCAGGGTCTACCATCTGCATGCTTTCCCGTACCCTCTGACGAGTTGTAAAGATGCCCCGACTCATTAGCCTTGCATGAACTGAACGATACCCAAGGCGACGATTGTATGTACATATTGGCTGTATTGAGTTGTCAAGTTCTCCATTGGTAATACCAGTCCGACGAGTTCGGTACGACAATGAGAAAAATCTGAAAAAGGTATAGAGTCATTTGAAGTACATATGTACATGTATCAATATCACCCCCAATCGTGGTGATGATCACCATCAATCGTGGTGTTAATCAATTGTGGGTAGTATTCTTGTTTGCGAGTCGCATCCACTTTTGAGTGCACCACGTGCACCTACATGTGTAGAATTTAGAAGAAACCTAGCTCACCTCAATCTACGCTCGATTGTTGAAGTGGACACTTGTAAAATTGATGCAATTGATGGAGCATTAAAGTTCAGACTGAATAGATACTCTAACTGAGATCGAGAAATAGAATACTGCGATGGTCCAACTCTTCCACTTCTGACACGTCTGCAAAAGTAACCCCGATTCTCTACATCCAATTGAGGTCTGAAAGTAGAAAAAGCCGGTTTTCATGGCTATAGTAGAAAATCACAAATGATAGGGTAGGGGTGTCCTCTAAACTAACACTTTGGTGGGGAAAACTTTTTACAGCAGAGAATTCTTACTTTTTCCACTTATTGCCCGACATAGTAGAGGTATAGGCCTACCGGCAGCCTAGGCCCAACTGTTCATTCCACATATCCGAGTTGTGCGAGGTTTTCAGCCAATATCTCCACAACGGCTGGGTCAAAATTGACATACCATAAATCAATCGACTTGTCGTTCCTGCCGGTATCTTCCTGCTATCTTCATTTTTTGTGTAAGGCCGACATGACGGATCCCTTTCTCAAAACCCTTTTCACTTCACCATGGTGTTCAGTTGTCAGTGCAGTTTACACGTGCGCGATGCATTGCGTCATTTCAAAATGGCCGCCATTTCGGCCGTAAACAAGCACTTTGTCTGATTCGCGGAAAAAACTTTTTTTCTGTCACGTTTTTTTTGGGAAAATGACAACGATGATGGCTGTAGCGGCAAGAAAGATAAATCAATTGACATACGGTATATATTCCGTCAAATTTGACCCAGCCGGCACCACTCGAAAGTGGAATGGACGTAGGCCTATATCCAACACGTGCCGTCTAGGCCAAAAGGCCTACCCATTGCTGACGTCATTTGATGACGTCAGTGCATCATAGCCTAGGCCAAGTCTAGGCCTAGCCTGGGCCTAGGCCTACTTACCTTTCCAAATCATCAACATCTCTCAGCAGTGACTGTATCAACGTACGTAATTCATTACATCTGGGATGATCTCCAGACATCCGGGCCAGATTGTTTTCAACTGCCTGAAGTCTCTGACGGGCAAAGTTGATGCTGTCAGCTATTCCGTGGTCGTCAGTGGTCAAAAGGCGCACGCAATCGGCAACAATATTGCTACAAACACGTAAAAAATTGTGATAAAGGTTTCCTTCGTCAGTCGGTGGAGTAGGAGCAACTAAAGGGTGCACCACTAGGCATGTTAGGCATAAAAGTACCGGTAAACAAAAAGAGTGACAAAAAATCGCCGGTACATGTGCATGGGGTATGATCGAAAGAACCGCCATGTTGAAAATTGCTTCCTAAGACACGTAGAAAGCTCGATTTTCATTGGCTAATCGATGGCGTTCCGATCTTCACCGAGAATTTCCGAATATTTAGACAGTTACAAAAATAATTTTGTAATTTCAAAAATAATAATACAACTGCCAAATTAATTTGGCAGTTGCCAAATTAATTTGGCAACTGTATAATTATAAATATATAACTGTATATTATAGGTAATGTGACGGTATGCGTGCGTCATACGTAATTACGACATAGCTATCTCGTAATTACGACTTACCTATCTCGTAATAACGACTTTTTATCTCGTTGGGTGAGCCGTGGAGTCGCTAACCGCCATAGAATGTGCTGGGCTCCCAGCGTGCAGATATTTGTTTGTCAGCCGCACTTCACTGGCAAATGGTAAATCAGTTGGGTTTACCATCCTTTTCCATCTCCACAACTTTGTCCTAAAGCCTCTGTACTTGTTACGCGCACGGACACTAATGTCCCTACCCTCTAGATGAAAATCATATATGCCCCTCCACTGTATCATGCGCCACTCCATCACTTCCGCTCTTCGTTTGAGCGGATCCGCCACTCGTCAGCCTCTCCCGCTGTATCTCCTACTGCGTTTACCACCTTTCTCCATTTTCCACCCTGCACTCTTCAAGTCCTCATAACCCAAAACCCGCGGCGCGCGAGATGTTTTAGTTGAAATATATTTTGTGTGAATGCGAATATCTGCCTTAACCGTCGTGTTCCCTTTCACCACATCTGTTATTCGCCATTCATCACCAGAATCGCGATATTGCACCTGTACACTCCATTTGCCACACCCTCTCTTATTTCACTTTCCTGCGCTCCCTCTCTCATAGCCTCCTTCTTCGTTTGTTTTCAATAAAAGTGTGATGATATCCCCATAACATTAATCCATTGTAAAAGAAAGATGGCCCATCTCTGTGCAAAGTGTGGCAGACATTTTGCTACCCGATTCAGTCTGTAGGCTACCGACACAACAGGTCAATGCATACAGAAGATGCTGTTATGGACCATAAAGATGAAATGTCTGAAAGGCAGAGTGAAGAATCCAGTGACGATAGTGAAGACAGTAGCGTCATTCCTGATTCGTCAGATGATTCAGAGAATACACATGAAGACAGTGAGAATGATTATGGAAAGCGTAAACTACCGGCAATAGTCTCTGAAATGGTTGAACAAGCATATGCTGAGCATGCGGATGAAAGGGATCATATGCTAGAAGAGCAAAATGACATTGATAGAGGAGAGGCTCGTGAGAGGGTTCATAAACTGCTCCTCCCAAAGTACAGAAAATCTCTGCGAAGGATCTTTAAGAATGAAGTGATAAGGCTGCACATTTTTCGGAAACTTCCTGTATACAAGGTCATCATGGAAAAAGTACGAGATCTCGAGCTGGATGGGGTTTGATCGAGATGAGGCAATCAGTGCTGCACTTTCCTATCGTAAATACATGGTGAACAAGATGATACCATCGGAAGTTGAATCTGAGGAGGACTTATAACAGGCCATACGCCTAAAGTCTGATAACCACTCATTGTTTATTCTCTAATTCAGACCGCAGCATGCGTGCAGGCTTCATGTTCAGCCGTAACTTGTGAACCTATGTGTAATAAAATTGATCACCACAAAATATAATCTTCTCTTAATACTTTCAACACAGTTCTAATTAACATATTGGGTCCATATTGTGGCATCAGGAAAACTGTTGTAAACAAGCTCATTTTGTCATTGTTAAATAATGAAAAAACACACAATAGTACTGTCCACAAAGAACCGTATAACTAGTACCCCCTACCAACAAAACATCGTTTATCACACCTCATTAATACACACCTCATTAATAAACAAACTATATCACCTGTCAGTGTTTACGTAATTACGTTATTACCTCAAGGGCACCCAGATACTGCATGTACTCATGGGACTAGGGTTAGGAAGCCCCAGCAGCAGCTCATCATAGGGTTACGGCCAGGAAATCTGTATCACCTTCCTCCACAAGTCCCTCCACAAATACCTCCACAGATTATGTTAATGAGGGCAAATGCAGTAATCTGATTGGTCGAGAGCTTGCATAATGAAGCTCATTTGCATAATCTCTGATGAACAGACTAGGTGATCTACTAGGTCGTAATTACGAGATAAAAAGTCGTAATTACGAGAAATTATATCGTAATTACGAGATACCTAAGTTAGTCGTAATTACGAGACAGTAAGTCGTAATTAAGGACAGTGGTTTCCCAACAATATCAGCCTGCCATATGTTTCCTATGCTATGATAGACATGTAGGCCTAGCCGGTAAAAACGCCATCCATAAGGTGTGTCATTCAAAAAGCAAATCAGCTTGTCCCTGTTGTGATTGGTCAACCAAATTGACCGCCTTCTTTATTTAAATATTTGACTTGTATATCATGTTGAGGGCTTTGCTCTTGCGCGAGCTCACAGAGGAATACCTCAGCAAGCGACTTCTGTGTCAGCTGCATTGGCATGCATTACCGCCATTCATGCACTTTCTTTTATTAATTTTAATTACAATGCTCGCAAATAGACTAGCCACTGCCGTGTGTGCGACGTCGCGATTCTATAAACAGCTCCAGGCCGTTATCTATTGCTCTCTTGTGGAATGGGACATTGAATTGGATAGTTCTTGATATGATTCCATATTTATTAGCAAGAGTTTACACATTCCAGTAAAACTCACAGAACATATAAGATACAATATAAGAACTAAAAGATACATGTAGATGTAATCCTAAGTAAATGATTTCATCGTACATGTATGGTCGCCAAGATATTAAATTGGAGCATTGATTATATTTGAACATGATAACATGCATTTTGCAAGCAAATTGTTTTTTTTGGCAATCGTAACCCTTTTGATTACACCGTTTAGAATGGAATGCTTACCTATCCATATCTTTGGTTGGTGAGATTTGAAGAAAAGACAAAAGTAGAAAAAAAGAAAAGAAAAGTAGAGCTGTCCAAAGAATCATTGGCATTACCATTCGGAACTTCCGAAGGCAACTGCTCGGCAATTTCCGTGGACACTCGAATTTCCCCTCGGACACAATTCCAAGGCAGCCATCTTGAATGCGCAACGATTGCTGCCCGTTTGTGAGAATTGTGATGCGGGTCGCCTCATCACACAGCAGCACCTACGCACTAGGTCACACAGAAACGTTGCGTTATTGGATCAATAATTGGCAGATCAGGTGAGATACTGGTATGTTTATATAATAATATGCCTCAGCTTATCCCGCAAATAAAGTTGAACATCTTAACAGGCCAAAATTCGGACAAAATAGTCCCACGGCCGGTCACGTGGGTTTGTTGATGAACAATATGGCTGCCTTGGACTTGTGTCCGAGGTGAAATGCGCCGTACAGTGGGCAGATAAGCAGGTCGTTCCGAATGTGGCATTACAAGAAGTTTTCCTCCATGAGTGATGACGTCATCAGCCTAGTGGTTAGCAGTGCACTTTCCGGGTATGTTTACTGATCAAAGTTATTTTTTGAAACACAGTTGCGATCGTAAACCAGTTCGTTCGTGAAATGAAAGTTTTGAAAGTTCTCTATGTCGATACTGCTTCTGGAATTTTTCTGGTTTTATCCTCTGCCGTCATTATCCTTGATTTGAAACCTTGTTCAGTGCCATTTTAATGGAAATATCAGGGATTACCTCGAAAAACAGCAGAGTATCTAGGGATTCCCCAGTGACAAACAATTTATGAAGGGCGTAATGTGGTTCTTCAAACATCAGTAAAAATATCATTTTGATTGGTTGTGCCATTCACCCATCATTTTTTTTTCTTGAAAATCTCAACCGGCAGTGCCGGGGGGAGGGTTACGGTTCGTCAAAACATACGGGCTATCCACTAGCTTGAGTTTATGGATGCCCCTTCCTCGAAATGTCGAAAACAGCATTAGGGCTTGTCCGGAACCCCTGATAAAACCCATTAGGCCCATTACTTTTGGCCGTTAAATTCTTGTCGTGGCGCTCGACTGCGAAGGCCTCAAACACCGCGATGGCTATATAGTCCACTGTGTACTAATTTTAGAATCGAATGACTTCAGTGATGCAAGAATAAATCAGCTCCCGCATTAAACTTCTCGTACATGTTGTAATAAGTATGGAAGCAGGCGGGTTTGGTTCAATCACATGGGACTGCCGCCTATTGAAAAGGTTTGCCAGCTAATAGCGGTGACGGCCATGTACGTACACAACTTCGCCAGACATTTGCTTGTCGACAGTGAAGATCTCGATAGGGAGCTGATGGAAGACGATGGGAAGCTGATGGAAGAGCAGCTGGAGGTAAACATTCTGGACGCTGATGTTGACAAGCATGAAGGGATAGCCAGGAGGAACAAAACTGTGGAGATGCTCAGAGCATGTTTAAACACTGAGGGCCGATTTCACAAAGGGCGTTTAAGACGTAGACGCGTGTAACTTCGTCAAATGCATAGTGAAAATGCGTGCATTTAGTGAAGTGAACCAAACTGTGGAGATGCTCAGAGCATGTTTAAACACTGAGGGCCGATTCCACAAAGGGCGTTTAAGACGTAGACGCGTGCATAGTGAAAATGCGTGCATTTAGTGAAGTTACACACGTCTAATTCTTAAACACCCTTTGTGAAATCGGTCCTGAATGATTTTTGGCATTTAACATGCCGGAAAGTATTGTTCTATTAAATAAGAAAAAAAATTGTACTGAATACATGTATGTCGCTATGATTGTCTACTATAAGACTGGGCAAACACAAAGACGGCAAACTGCAATGCGATGTTTTTAAAGTCGAGTGACCCGGCTGAATGGTGAGTAAACAGCCATTGACAGCGTTGGGTCAGTCAACACCCCCACCGCATTGAGATTCGCCGTCCATGTACGCTCAGCCTTACTATCTAAGGGGTGGTTCGTACTCCGTCCGTATTTTACGCCGACTATGATCAATTTCAGTGTGTGTGCACATTCATGCCTTGGAAACCTGCGATCAGTTTCATACGCTTGACGGTCCGCGAGCAAGTATGAACTGGCCCTAAGTCACCTACCCACTAGACGTATCTTTATGCCTTAAGTCTGTGTCGTAAGATATACTGGTGTAAGAGTTTCAGTGCAGTTTATTTCTGTTGCACCCAACCTGTCTTACACCACACGTAAGTCCAAATGCGTAGGAGAGGAAAGTTGGGACATGTCCTAAGACATCGAGGGTGCAACCTATTTTTGTTCTTAACGTTAAGGACAAGCCGACGTTGTGAATTTTTGGAGCATTGGAAATAAAACATGTCGAAATACCATAAAAGTACAAGTTGTACGACGGAAATGAAGGCACCTGCGGGGTCTATCATTCGAAAGGAATTGAATGATACGGGTCTTAGAATGCACTAATTAGCTAATAAGCTGAAACAAAAGACTAGTTGTCGGAACACTTTCCCAAGAAATGATACATTTTGAAGGACAAACACCCTGCTTATCATAAAGTTCGAGGTTTTTTCTACCCAGTCCACCCCTTTTGGTAGCAATATTTTCGACAGATATAGAGTATAGTTAGGCGGATAAGACCGAAAAATGGGGTCGATCGTTCACTTTTTCAGGAAAGCACCAAATTTGGTACAGATATAGTATATAACCATACAATCGATTTTGGAGGTGTACCCCAAAAATCTGAGCCCCCTGGTGGCCGCCATCTTGAATTCAAATATGGCCGCCGTGCTAAGCCTTATTTATGTAATATCTCCCATAATATGGCAGATAGAAGGTTAATTTCAGGGTCTACCCC
>NMRB01005086.1:2887-19870 GCA_002633025.1 Notospermus geniculatus
CGCCGCACTGCACGCAAACAATTGCGTTGACGCATGCGTCGCCCAATCGCATGCGAATCGCGTAAGGTGTGTTCCTACCCTAAGGGTGGGTATACACTAGAGCCGTCATCGCAATGCGTTCGAGCATATGCGTCGTCGCAAAAATTGGACCAATAGAAAAACTAAGGGTTGACCACATTGTTGCGTTGCGTTTGGTATCGGTTGCGTTATCGCTTTACGTTGCCGCAAGAATTGGAAATTTCCCAATTTTTAACGCGCTGCACAGGCCAACGCATTGCCTTGAGAAGGTGATGGCCACATTTTTCTAGCCATCATGTTCTTTTAGCTCGTGAATTGTCTTGAAAAATTATCCTTTCCTTTTTCTTTTGCGGAGCATGGGATGGAGCCAACAGTCCCTAGGTTTTCGCCCCAAACCAACGTCATCCAAGCCACCAGTTCATCTTCCTCGTTCTCTTCCTCCTCCATCATTTGCATGACGACCTCGAGATCCATTGCTTCCTCGTCCATGTCTGTATTGGACGGAAAAGGACTCAGGACACCAGATAATTTTTCGTCTGCTTATATACTGCTTTCTAGCATACGTTACGTGTTTTTATGCATGTTTTCTATCGCAGTTAAAAATCGCATATAGTGTGTGCATGCACAAATGCGATGACGCGAGCGTTGCCGCATGCGCCAGCGCAACGGCTCTAGTGTATACCCACCCTTAGGGTAGGAACACACCTAACGCGCTTCGCATGCGATTGGGCGACGCATGCGTCAACGCAATTGTTTGCGTGCAGTGCGGCGTAAAATAACAAAGGCGTTGTCGCATGCGTCAACGAATCGCGTTAGGTGTGTCCCTAGCCTTACTAGGCTACGTGTTGCTCAGTTATTCTGAGGATGTACAGGCATTGACTAATGTTTATATACACCTAAGAATGCTGATATCTTTATTAGTATTCGTCCAAATTCAATGTCTGTGTTGACAAGTTCAGTTCTTTCGCCGTCTTTGCAACCTGGTTCACTGAAGCAGCATCACCATGACATTATGTAATAAATGTTTATAAAAAAGTACCAAAAGCAACTGTTAGTTTCGTGATGAAATGCAGTTTTTTTCTGGTGGAATGATAAATGACTGTGTTGTGAAGCAATCTGCGGTTTTAGTGTTCTAAAATTCATCTTGAGTTTTGAGTGAAAAGGTTTATTTATTTGGTACGGTGGCCCATAGAGCTCATTGATGAAAAATATTTACATTTGCATTTTTTTTCAATTCGATAATTTTTTCTTGGGGGTTTGTAAAATTTTTAGAAGTTCCCACCGCGGTGAAAATATTTCCACCGCGGTGATAATATTCCCACCACGGTGATAATATTACCACCGAGGTGAGAATATTCCCACCTCGGTGAAAATTAATTTTCACCGCGGTGGAAATTAATTTTCACCGCGGTGGTAATTATTAATTATCACCGCGGTGGAAAATAATTTTCACCGCGGTGATAATATTCCCACCGCGGTGATAATATTACCACCGCGGTGGGAATATTTCCACCGCGGTGAAAATTAATTTTCACCGCGGTGAAAATTATTTTCCACCGCGGTGATAATTAATAATTACCACCGCGGTGAAAATTAATTTCCACCGCGGTGAAAATTAATTTTCACCGCGGTGGAAATATTTCCACCGAGGTGGAAATATTCTCACCGCGGTGGTAATATTTTCACCGCGGTGGGAACTTCCAAAAATTTTACAAACCCCCAAGAAAAAATTATCGAATTGAAAAAAAATTGCAAATGTAAATATTTTTCATCAATGAGCTCTATGGGCCACCGTAATTTGGGAAGCGCACAGCCTTAACTGCAAAGCTTGAAATGGTCCCTCTTCATAGGAACCAACCCTGTACGTAATTGGACAGTGTGGAAGTAGGCTATAAAATAATCATACATGTACAAAGGCGTAACCAAACCAAAACATCCAATGACCTCGCTTAGAAGTTTCCGTTGAGGTGGAGAACATGTTTATACGGGAGGGCCTTTGCTTTCAAATAAATGATGTGTTGTCCGTTAAAAATCGCTCGCCAAGGAGTCGTGCGTCCTGACGCCGATGGCAATCGCAGAGGAACGCTGGAGTATGAATCAACACGACTTTAGCCCAGTTTATACTTCGACGCACGACCATCGCCGGCGACCGACGCACGCTCTTGCATTCAACGCCGAGCCTGCCGTACGATTTTGTCGACGTCCGATCGCGAGGTTGTAATTAGGGTGGGTATACACTACACGCGATTCGCACAACGCATGCGATGGTTCTTTGTTATTTCATGCCGCAATGCCTCCCAAACAAAAGCAATTCGCGTGCGATTCCAAATCGCTTGGCGAATCGCTTCTAGTGTGCACCAACCCTTAGGGTAGGGACACACCTGACGCGATTCGCATGCGATAGGGCAACGCATGCGTCAAAACCTTTGTTTGCGTGCAGTGCGGCGGAAAATAACAAAGGCGTTGTCGCATGCGTCAACGAATCGCGTTAGGTGTGTCCCTACCCTTACTTGAGTCATTTCAAAACGGGTCGCCGTCGCTAAACTGCGCTGGACTATGAATCAATTTTTTAAGTTAAAGTAATCTTTATTACAAAACAAAAGAATATACAGAAAAAAAGTCCAGGGCTGACGCTAGAAGATTAGCATTATTAGCCCTGGAATCAATTCCGCAAAGTCGGCGTCCAGATTTGATCGCGCGTTGGACGCCGATGGTCTTGCGTCGAAGTATAAAGCCTGGCGCACACTAGAGAATTCAGCTTAGACAAATTTCAGTCCTGACCGATTCCATAAGCAGAATTCCCTAGCGTGCGGGCAATTTCAGGCTAGAATTTGGTCATTTCTGACTAACACGCGAATATCAAACATGTTTGATAATTTTGGTCAGGCCTGACGGATTCCATACAGTGTGCGGGGGACGTCCGCACTTTGCTTAGGGTGGGTGCACACTAGAAGCGATTCGCCAAGCGATTTGGAATCGCACGCGAATCGCTTTTGTTTGGGAGGCATTGCGGCATGAAATAACAAAGAACCATGGCATGCGTTGGGCGAATCGCGTGTAGTGTATACCCACCCTTAAGGTATCGGGCCACTTGTGCGTTTTGCGCTGCGTGATGCGTCAAATCTTTTGTTAGGAAGCAGAACGGCGGAAAATAACAAAAGATTTGACGCATCACGCAGCGCAAAACGCAAAAGTGGCCCGATACCTTTACGGCTTGGGTCGATGAGCGCATGTGCAGCGATCGTCACATGACTGCTAACATGGAGGCGCCCAGTGACGTGTACTGAGCGAGCTGGTAACAGAAGCGTTACTAGATGATAAACTTGTTGAGTTATGGCCGGATTATCCGTGTCCATCAACCACTTCTTGCACCAAGTTTTTCGGGAACGCCATTTGGAACGGCGTCTACGACGTCGGTTGAGCAATAAAAGCAACAACATTTCCTCCTCCTCTTCCTATGAAGACGAGGAATTGGTGTTATCTAACATGCCTGTGTCGAAGAGTGAACAGTACCTGCCGGGCGCCGCCATTTTCGCAGTCATGTGACGATTTTAGCAGTCATGTGACGATCGCTCCGCATGCGCTCATCGACCCAAGCCGTAAGCAAAGTGTGACGTCCCCCGCACACTGTACGGAATCGGTCAGGCCTGACCAAAATTATCAAACATGTTTGATTTTCGCTTTTTGATCAGAAATGACCAAATTCTAGCCCGAAATTGCCCGCACACTAGGGAATTCTGCTTATGGAATCGGTCAGGACTGAAATTTGTCTAAGCTGAATTCTCTAGTGTGCGCCAGGCTTAAACTAGGCTTTAGTCGGCGTCCAAATTTTGGTCGTGCGTCGAAGTATAAATTAGGCTTTAGTCCAGCGTGGGAGTCAGCTCCACCGTAGCATAATCGTTCTGGAGATACATATTTTAGACCGTTGTGGATTTTACTTGCCTATGTCTATACGTTAATACGTAGACACCACACGCGTATTTGTTCAGAGTCCAGAGAAAGCTATACGAACCATTTTTTTTCGTGCAGAGTGAAACAGATGATACTACATGTAAATTCGAACCAGTGAAAAGCCTCAAAGAGTGTTAAAGGCAGAGATGCGAAACCTGAAAATTTTCAGAAATCTTTCTGTGTGTAACATTTTAGCATTACTGACCCACACTGACCTAGATTTGCCCCAGCCGCCATCTTAGCAGCTGAAATTGGTCGTTTGATGGATATTGCATCATCCCAGTATATTTTCCCGCCTGGTTATGATGAATGCATCGAGTTCCTGTAGAGATGAACTCTCGTGGGGATTAATTTACCGTCGTTACTCTTCCAACGCACTTCGAAAATATTCTTGAAGTCAATTATCGTCGTTTTGCGATTAAACTGACGATTTGTTCCACTAATTCCATGAACTATGACGTCAGAATGTTGAACCTCCGCCACCGAGCTGAGTGCAGTATTAGGGTAGCAGGTAATTTGGAAGACAGCAAGTTTAAGTGGTTTGAGAGAATGATAGACGAGTGTTAAACCGACGATGTGATTCCGTACAACAATGCCAGGGATTACTTCTGACATGAAGAGGCGAGCCGATCGGTTGCGGTCGGCCGGAATGCGCATGTCACGTAGAATATTATATTCCAAAACATCACGGCTATCTTTGTACTGCCAAAACAAAGCCGCGTCTGCATTTGGTAAAAGAATGAAATTGAACCATAGAAATCTAGTTTTTTCACCTCCAATTTCGATTTCCAGAGAGTTGTTTTTCAATAGATGTATGATGCATTTGTCTCCCTGTTGCGTTTGGATGGCGGTATATACTGTACCAAAATACGCGAGGTGGTTCCCTTCGGATTTTTTACAAAGAAAAATAAACGTTTTCATGTCAATGGCACGTATTGGGTGCTCGCCGTTTTGCGAGGCGTAGTTACAGCTTTCACCTCGTGGGATAAGCATAAACTTCGTTATAATTCCTTTTCTGAGGTCAAATACATTCACGGGGGAATGGATGACATATTTTTTATCATTACCCCTTTGAAAACACTTCATGTCGAAATATAACATATCCACGATATGATTTGCGTCATTACCAGGATGGCCTCCGAGAATAGGCGCCTTCTTCAAGAAAGTTGTGTTATAAATGATCCGATATGCGCGTTTATCTTTGTCAAGACCATAAATCTTATGTGTTATATAGCCTCCCCCAACTCTCCCAGTTACAGCTGAAGCGGGCTTCATAACCTTGTCCCTTACGACGATAAAGGGGAGGGTCCTGTGGAAAAACGGTTGTAGACTCGCAGTAGGGTCATATGGCGGGATCAGAGGAAGTCTTCGCTTTAATGCGTACATGTTCAATCGAAGAACCTTCAAAAAGAGAAAGGCACGTACAGACACATGCACATGTACATCGAATCAGCAATAAATGAATACCTGTGGTGCGAATCATTCACATTATCCTAAGGGTAGATACCTCTCTTGACGAGACTGTTCATTCGTTTTCCATTCATTGTACGTAGGCCTACATGTACACTCCTGTAAGAAACTAAAAGGACAGCAAGTTTTCCTAAATATCGCAAAAACCATTGGAGCTACAGCATTGGTATTCGCACCCAATCTGTAGGAACATGTTGGGCAAGGACCATGGTGTTTTGCCAAAAATCAATTTTAATTAATTAAGAGAATTTTTTTTCACAATTTTTGAAAAATCGTCCGATTTCAAATTTTCTTTCTTCATTACAATACATTCAGCTTGCCTGACTGTGCCACATCTGTCACTCTTGCCTCTTTTGGCATTTTGCAGCAAAATAAATCCCACTGATACAGTCAAACAGAAAACACCTCTGGAACAGCCCCTCTTTACCAGGGAATCTTGGCGTCATAACAGACTGTGATCAACAACCCAAGACTCTAATTATATTGACAGTATGACCTAACTTCCTTTTACAATAAAAGCCAATTCAAGGTATTGTTTAGGTTTTGCACTGAAACGACATGGGTCAGTGTCACTCCCTCATTTAGTGCATAACGTGGGAACTGAACTGGAACAGCCCCAGGCCTTGACTTCAGGCCCCGTATTCATAAAACTACTTAAGTCTAAGTACGACACTTATCCTTTGTTCAACACAAAAGATAAGTATCATACTTTGATTTAAGTAGCTTTATGAATACGGGGCCTGAGGTGTTTCTACATGACTGAGTGTGTGAGTGGGATTTATTTTGCTAAAAAATGCCAAAAGAGGCATTTTCTCTTGAGATTTTAAAAGAGAAAAGTTGCAGATGTTGGTCAGTCAGGTAAGTTGAATATTTGAAAATTTGAAATCGGCCGATTTTTCAAAAATTGTTAAAAAAGTGATTATATGAAATGTCATTTTTCTCTTAATTAATCAAAATTGATTTTTGGCAAAACACCATGGTTCTATGCACAAAATATTGCTACAGATTGGTTGCAAATACCATTGCTCTAGCTCCCATGGTTTTTAGCTCAGCTGGGGTGAGCTCTTGTCCTCGCTCAGCGTCCGTCGTCGTCATCCGTCGTATTCCGTTAGCAGGGCACGTTTCGTAACCGCTGGAGCTATTAATCTGAAACTTGGTACATATATACCCCTAGGTCAGATGACCTATGACACCAAGTTTCGGTCCGATTCGATTCTTGGTTTGACAACCAGGTGGCGGAACCCAAAAAAACAAAAATGCAATAACTTCTGAACTAATGACTGGCTCACCTCCAAATTTTTATCATAGGTGTATCTAATGAGGGCACATTACATATATAACGGGTTTTTGATTTGACCTACTTTTCAAGGTCACAGAGGTCAAAGTCCAAAATCTTGCCTTGCCTTGGTCAGATGACCTATGACCCCAAGTTTCGGTCCGATTTGACCCTTAGATTGGCCACCAGGTGGCGGAAACCAAAAACACAACAAGTGCAATAACTCATGAACTAATGACTGGATCCTCTCCAAATTTTTATCATTGGTGCTTCTTTTGAGGGACCATGACATAAGTAAGGGGTTTTTGATTTGACCGACTTTTCAAGGTCACAGAGGTCAAAGTTCAAAATTTAGTCATTTGGTGGCGCGTTTCATAACTGCTTGGGCTATTGACTTGAAACTTGGTACATATACAGTACACCCCTATGTCAGGTGACCTATGACACCACTTTTCGGTCCAATTCGATTCTCCGCTTCGCCACCAGGTGGCCAAAACCAAAGCTCAAAATCCAGTAACTCCTGAACTGTAACTGGATTGTCTCCAAATTTTTACCAGGTGCATCTAATGAGGATACTTGACCCTGGAACATTTCGATTGAACATTTGTCATTTGTTTTTCTGGTACGTTCACCTAGGTGAGCACATGGTCCATTGACCATTTCATTGAGATATTTAGAAAAATATGCTGTCCTTTTACTTTCCTAAAAGAGTGTACATACAAAAAGGACTTGAACAAGCCTGGTGGCGTCAAGATTCACGTAGTGACGTTAATGTCAAAAACGTTATTGAGGGGCATGTGCCA
This sequence comes from Notospermus geniculatus, assembly GCA_002633025.1. Taxonomy (NCBI): domain Eukaryota; kingdom Metazoa; phylum Nemertea; class Pilidiophora; order Heteronemertea; family Lineidae; genus Notospermus; species Notospermus geniculatus. The sequence continues at coordinate 10,406 of NMRB01005086.1, forward strand.
CTTCAGCCAAAAGGGTGAATGTCGTCCTGGGTACCCCTAAATGGCACCCAGGTACGTACTGGGTACCCTTTAGGGGTACCCAGGACGACATTCACCCTTTTGGCGCCACTTCAGGTACACATTTTAGAAATTCTGAAACACCCAATCTTATTATAATGGACGGTAGCCATGTTGGATGTTTTTATCAACCTGAGTTGACCTGATACCTGCTATACCTTGCCATGTAATGACTGTACGCAATTCGGGTGGAACGGACTTGATTCATAATCTCCTCCTTAGTTAGTGTACAGTACAATAGGAGGAGCGTGTATGGCAAGCCGATTGTCCAATAAGTCCAGAAACTAAGTTTCTGCTTCTAAAAACTTAGTTTTTGAGCTAAAAACTAAGTTTTTGTGTCCAAAACTAAGTTTTTGGACAGTAACTGGCGCTTTGGATCCAAAAACTAAGTTTCTGGAAAATCCTTTACTTAGAGGCTAAAAACCAAGTTTATGGGCCAAAAACCTAGTTTTTGCTCAGAAATTAAGATTTTGCCACCAAAGACGCAGTTACGAGCAAAATCATAGATTTTTCGTCTGATAACCAAGATTTTGTCCAGAAACTAAGTTTCTGCAGACAAAGACACAGTTAATGTGTAAATACACAGTTATAACTGGGTATATACACAGTTTTGAGAAACCTCTCCTTTATCGTCAGAAACTAAGTTTTGAAATGTGCCCTTTATTCGACAAAGACATGGTTTTGATGATAGAAACTTAGTAAATACACAGTTTCTTGCAAGCCGTTTGTCCAATATGTGTAGAAACTTGGTTTCTGGGCATAAAGACACAGTTTGTGATGATAGAAATTAAGTTTCCAGCAATAAATACACAGTTCTTGCAAGCCGTTTGTCCAATAATGTATAGAAACTTAGTTTTTAGCCACAGAGGCACAGTTTTTTGCAATAGAAACTTAGTTTTTAGCGATAAAGAGGCAGTTATTGTGACAGAAAGTTGGTTTTTGTTGATAAAGACTATGTTTATTGATACAAACTTAGTTTCTGACGATAAAGGAAGGGTTTCTGTAAAGTATAGGTTATTTTCACAAAAATTTTTCACAAAAAAACTTAGTTTTTGCCCCTCAAATGTCGAAATGTCGAAACCTGTCCTTTATCCACAAAGACTAGTTCTCCTCGCAAAAACTAGGGTTTTGTGACAAAAACTTAGTTTCTGTGATAAAAACTAAGTTTTTATCATATAAACCTCGTTTTTGACAGCAAAGACTAAGTTATCTCGTAGAAACTGAGTTTTTGACTCGTAGAAACTGTGTTTTTAGCCACAAAAACTAAGTTTCTACGACAAAAACTAAGTTTCTGGCCTAAAAACTAGGTTTTTGTACTTATTGGACAATCGGCTTGCCATAAAGCGTGTTATTACGGTATTTTGGTTTTAAAAGAAGTGATGATTTGCATGAATTCAGAATTATGTCGATGGCAGTTCAAGCGATGGCCCGCAAGTGTGACATATTGGCCGTCTGGCCGCGCCTTCCAGCTTGGTAAAAGTGACCGATATTTCATCGACACGCACACACTCGGCGCCAGTAAGAAAGCGCAAAAGCTTTGGGAGTAACATACTTCCTTCTTGTGCCCGTACGAACTGTTTGAAGAAGCCGAAACTTCGGCTTTCGCTGGGATTGGATGGTCGAGCGTGTAGTAGGCAAATCACTTTCTCCACTGAGCATTTTCTCTCGCTGTAAAGACGGGCGATAACCCTAAAATCTCGAAGTCGTGTTCTGAGGATATCGCTTGCCGTTTCGGACATTTTATCCATAGCATATCGTGATCTCTGGATCAATTCCTTGTGGGCGATGTTGATCACTGTTTCCCTCACCAAGTCGGGAGTTGTGGGTATTGACGAATATCCAAAGCGGTCCGAAATGTCGATAAAGTATTCCCGACTTCCCTCGTCGAGTCCGCCTACCATATTTCGAAGATTTTCCGGTCAGTACTTCCAAGGTACGACATGAAGGAATCGACCAGAGTGTGACGGGGGCAACTGTGCTCCCCATGAATGAGAGAGACAGTGAAAGCTTCAGCCAACTGCAGTGGGAAATAGCCTTGGTGCAAGAAACCTTTCACCAATATACGGCCGACTGCTTTCCACTCCTCCTCTTGCCAGTCGGCGCGCAATGCAGGAACCCTGAGCTGTCTTCACCTTCAGAAGACAGGAGGAAAAGTTCGCTCCAGAACGAACTGTAAGCCTCCCTGGCCAAGCCGTTTATGTCACATCTTTTCTCATCAACGAATGAAAATTTTATTCTTGCCGCAATAATGTCAGGACTTTTGAAGTTTGATATCATTTCCTGCAGAAGCAGTGCTCTATGGATAAGCAGGTTAGTTGCGTTAGGAGCAACAGATGCAGCCTGTCTTCCGGAGTTCAGCCCAGTTGTTCTCCTGACCACGTTGACGACAGGCAAAATTGTTGGCAGTTGACAAGGCACACGCCGAATTGGACTTGCATGGGCCAGGTCTTCGTAGGTAGTACTTTCCTGAGATGTGGCAGCATAGGTGCGTTCCTTATCTTGGTACATCATCCTCGCTGAGCCAGCTGCGGCAGGGCACGTCCGCTTTGAACCAGCTGCGATAGGGGTAGATGTTTCGACTTCTGCGGGGGATGACGTTTGAGGTGGATTGAGAGTTGTTGTAATTTCTACAGTTCCTCCCAAGTCAAATACGTCACCGTCAAGGGTTAGGTCTGGAAGTGTGTCGTCCAAGTACTACACCCTGCGATCACCTCATCATAGGGCACTGGTAATACACCAAACTGAACAACACCTGAATCATCCTCGTTGTGACATCCACCTGTTTCATTGTCTATGCCAGTTTGGTCATCGCCTTTGGATGTTTTCAGTTTTTTCCCAAATAGAACCGCACTATCCCCAACTTCGCCTCTTCGTAAATTTCCCCACAGTAACACCGTGTGGCATTGGTGTCTCCTTGAAGTCAAGGATATCGCAATCAACTTCTTTTAGGGTGCAGTTCTTCGCAACACCATGTGGGAAGAATAGATTTTTTACTGTTAACATCAATTCGTTTCTGCCGGCGGGCTTCTGAACGTCTACCTTTCGAGTCCCACCTCCGCAACGGTTTCGTACCTGCTTGCCATTGTGAATCCACCCAAGTTCTATCCTTCGCGTGGTTTTCGATGCAATTCGGTTGCCAAGCATTGATCGTGTCTTACTTTTTCCTTTGGCTTTGCCAGACCACGTTTTTTTTCGCTGACGTTCATTATCATCATCGTCACTAGTAGATTCTTCAAACTTGCCTTTGGCAAGCTTCATTCTCGTTCTAAGTTTGTCAAAGAGTGTGTTTTTTTCGGCGTAACAGTGATCGGACGTATTGTCTTCACCCATTTTCTCCTGACAAAATCTCCTGACGGCTAATCGGTCCCCCAGGATTGGGAGATACTTCCACAGTTGCTGATCGGTCAGTTCGAGAATGTTTTTCTCGTTGATCTGAAAAGATGACGTTAAACATCCTCGTCATATTTTTTAAACTTAAAGTTTAAGTAAGGTTCGATTCTGGTAGGAAGCAATGTCTTTAACCTTAGAAACTCGATTTCTATTTCATACTCGATTTCTATTTCATATTCTTAAAGTTTAAGTAAGAGACAGTGTTGTACCAAGGTGTGATAGAATCTAATTCCCCGTCTTTCTGATGTCCCCGGCTGCGTTGTTTGTCACAGGATTAAGGGTTCTCCATAGGCGAAATGTATCATTGGGGAACATCACATATCCGGGGACAGAAGGTTCTATTACGCCGGTACATGACAACCTGTGCTTAAAGGTCATTGCGGTTTCATTTATGAGAATGACCAGGGACTGAGCGAGAGTAGGCCATAACGACTTGAACATAGCACAGCTGGCCAAAATCTCGAGCGTCTAGGGGCCTTGTGATGAGGCTCTTCACGGTGACGCATGATGCCATATACCTAGACTGGTGACCATATTAATAAAGTAAGGTTATAATGCTAAATCCGCCGATTTGTTCAGGATCACCCAACTGTAACGAATCTGTGAATCTTGTTCGGTCAGGATGTGCTTACCTTGTCATCCCCCATCAGCTGTAAAGCCGCATCTCCAGCAGTTTTGCCAATTCTGGCCCGCAAGAACTCGCCAAGCGTCGCCATAGTCATGACAGTCTGGCAACCTCGTACAAACGTGATAATTTATCTCGTACAAACGTGATAATTATCACGTACAAACGTGATAATTATCACGTACAAACGTGATAATCATCTCGTACAAACGTGTTAATTATCACGTACAAACGTGATGATCATCATCATCATCATAATAGCATCATATCCCGGTTGGGACTTTGCCGTTGTTATATACATGTATTCCCAATTACTTTGAATCATCTCGTACAAACGTGATGATCATCTCGTACAAACGTGATAATTATCACGTACAATCTCGTACAAACGCAGTAATTATCACGTACAAACGTGATAATTATCTCGTACAAACGTAATAATTATCACGTAGAAACGTGATAATTTCATACGAACGTGAAAGTCACCACGTACAAACGCAGTGACTATCCCGTACAAACGTGATAATTATCTCGTATGAACGTAGAGTTATCACGTACCAACGTGATAACGGAAACTATCACGTACAAACGTGACAGCATCACGTACAAACGTGATAAATATATTTTTTCTGGTTCATGTTTGGCCCTGATACGTTTCCGTAAAAAAACATGGTGTGTTTGGTGTTTTGGTACATTTCTAAACTTGACAGTACGATTATGATTTTATTGGGGTGTAAAACTAGCTGTAGATCAGTTTTTCTTCATTCTGCTCATTCCGAGGAGAATTGATGAGGGCGTTTGAAGCCAGTGGTACAAGTGGAGCAAACCGAAAACGCGGAACGCCGTACCGCTGGGCTAGCGAGTTTGGAACCCGTCATGAAAAACGTGACGTCATCCAAGATGGCTGGTGCCGAGTCCTCATAACAAGATTATAAACCTGCGCATAACTATACATGTAGCAGTACGTATTGTGTAGATAACGTATTGTAAGGGCGTGTGGTTCGTTTTTTAGGCAAGCAGAGTGTGTATGCACGTTCGCTCATTCAAGCAACACACGGCACTATTGGTTTTTGATTTTTGAGCACCGCTTCGGTAGGGCCAAGTAAAAAAATACTTATGTTTATCGTCCAGGATGTTTCTCAAAATTGGCAAGGGGGCACCATTTTATTTTTATTTTTTATTCCGGCCTGGGCATAAACACAGTCGACCCGCAAAGGTCCTTTTCCACGGCAGATTTAGTTTGCGCGCGGGAAAATAATAGGCGATCGGGGCCCTCGACGAGGCTTCTCGAGTACCTCATTCGAGAAATCGGACACCTCGCACAAAAGTGCGCTTATCGAGGAGACCGTTCAAATTCAACCACATAAACCATACATTAGAATTTAACTAAGACATTGAGCTTTCCATTAGTGTAATTTATTTCGGCATAATGCAAACGAGTGAAGAGAAATCATTTCAGAAATTTCGTTCTCCGCACAGAATTGGAGGTCGTTAGGATGCCAAGGTTGTTAAAAAAATCGTCATAACTACACATTATATACTTGCCTGCATAAAACCAGCAAAACTAAATGGATGAAGAAACTATCAATCTCCAATCTGTATTAATTTCATACCTCGGCATGGTATTCCAACTTTCTGTACCCAGTTTGAACAGCAGTAGGTAACGATCCTCGCAGTCATGTTTGTCGTGCCGACCTGCCGATAACAGCCGGAGATAACTACACAAATACTTGCCTGCTACGTCATAACTACACAAATACTTGCCTGCATAAAACCAACAAAACTAAATGGATGAAGAAACTATCAATCTCCAATCTGTATTAATTTCATACCTCGGCATGGTATTCCAACTTTTTGTACCCAGGTTGAACAGCAGTATAGGTAACGATTCTCGCAGTCATGTTTGTCGTGCCGACCTGCCGATAACAGCCGGAGATTGTCGATGTATACCGAATTGCGCCAAGACGATCGATTACCTGGTTCTTTGGGCGTCCGATGTGGCGCTGACTGTCAGTCAGCGCACCGTCGGAGCCCATGGAACCAGGTAGACAATAAAGCGAGGGATATTTCTTGATAATGTCGTTGTGCTTTGAGGAGATTTTCAACCCCTCAGGCATGCGTGCATAAAACCATCCTTCGCATGTAGATTCGTCTATGTTAAAACAACCCGAATGACCTACGCAGAAGTTTCAAAATACTATTCCAAGAAAGTGTACGCACTTCGAAGAACGCCTGTTTTCAAAAACACAAGGTTACCTTTCGATCGATAACTCGGTCAAAACTGAACCGATTTCGATGAAATTTTCGGCTACTTTCGCAGAGAAACTTCCACCAACATGTAATCATCACGCCACCTTCAAACGTCTGACTAATCGTGCGTAATTAGTGATTGTTTTATAGCGTCTGCTACGCCTACGTCACTGCCTCGCTTTCGTTCAGTGATTTAGCAGTTAGTACCGCCAAATACCGCGGCTGACACGTCGTGGCGCTGTTCATACCTTTGCGGGTCGACTGAACAGTGCAATCCCTTGCAAATATTGTCATCCAGATGATTGATTGTTGCTTTCAGAGTGGAACATTTAGGATGAACAAACTACAGTTGAACCTCATTAGACCTACCATATAGTGAAAAGTGAGGTTACTGTACTTGTATTTGTAGCACTGGGAAGATAGATGCACTCCTTAGGATATTTTTTGGTGCTAAATTCAAAAATAAAAAATAAATTTTTTTTAGGCGCGCCACTGATTTTAGACGGGGGCGGGGACGATAAACATGATAATTTTTTTACTTGGCCGCTAATGCCTCGTTCACACGGACACGCGTAAGGCGTATAGCGTATAGCGTTAGGCGTATAGCGTAAAAATACTTCTAGCTTGAGTCAATGAGCTGTAGTTCACACGACCCTTGACGCTTGGGGGCGCTAACGGTAACGCGAAAATCAAATTTGATTTCAATTCCTATACCTTGCCTGTCAGGCCCGCAGTGTCCGATAAATCCCACAATGCATTGCGCGCGGCCGTCAACTCGCCGACTCAAAGACGATTATTCGAATAAATACGCCACGGCAACAGCAAAGAAACATACGGGCACCTGCATTTAATCACTCTACATCACTCGGGATGCATCACTCTTCTAAAAATTGCCGACTTCATTGTGCATTTTGTGTTCAAAAATCAAAAAATCGGCAATTTTTCTGACGCGTCCACCATGATGGATTTCGCCAAACGAGTTCCTACCGCGCATGCGCGACCTTGGTCTCACTGACCAGTGCAGTGCGCGGGACAGGCTACCATGTACAGTCTTGCCAATAACTAAATGGACAGCGTGTTTTTCAAATATCTCCGAGATAAAACACGATAATTGTATGCGGTTTTCAACAAAGTGTGGTATTCATGTATCTCATCTATTTGGGCCAACCTAGGCCCTATTTATTTTAACCCTTTGTTATGTAACAGGCAATTTAAAAAAGGTCCATAAAATAATGAAAAATTAACTTTTTATTTCATGATTTCTAATATTTTTTTCAACAGATTTGGCACTGATTTGATCAGGTGATTGACACTGACTCTTTGCACAAAAAAAATCGGTGAATATGATGCCTTTTTCGTGATATCTGAAAATATCAAAATCTGTGATATTTTGAGACAATGATATTGTTTTGCTGTTATTCGCTGCCAGACATTTTCCATGTGTTTCCATTACCGAATCAGCTGAAATGCGTGATTTATCGGACACTCCCGAGGTGGGTTGGGGGGTCGAGGGTAGGCTATCCCCCGCGGCGCGATAACCCAAGGGGGTCCCTGTTACCTGGTGGCTGGTAACGGGTGCGGGGTCTCCCTGCAATGGGGGGTTCGGGGGGTATCCCCCCGATGTACTGGGGGGGGGGCGCACTTTATCGACGATATCTTTTCATATTACGCTATACGCCTAAGGGCCTGTGTCCACATGTGCGTTGTATGCTGCATGATGCGTTAAATCTTTTGTTATTTTCCGCCGCGGCTCTGCTTCCAAACAATGGGCGAAGCGTCAAAACGCACATGTGGACCCAGGCCTTAACGCTATAGTACGCTATACGCCTTACGCGCGTGTCCGTGTGAACGAGGCCTAAATCTGTTGACCTATACATGTATGTTAAGGGGATATTTTAAAGATGCCTGGAGGGAGAATACATGTAACTTCCGAAGTGCCAGCAATATCGTTCATATCGTACGACTACATTGTCGTTGGTTAGTACTGTATTCATCCACAACATTCAAAATAGTATGACCCCATTTTGAATTGTAACCTCGTATCGCTGTTATTTTTTCATCATCGATGATCACGCCGCCTCGGATATATCTTGTTGCTTTGTAGTCACCTAAGTCGACACGGGAGTATCGAAGTAACTGATCAAAAAGCAGCAGGTTTGGCTGGATATAGAACCGTAAAGCCCCAAGTTCTCTAGGTTTTATAGACTGGTAAATGAAAACTATTGGTAGTGTGTAGTTGTAGCCTATGACTTTACACACTTTGGCAACGGTAAAGCTTCCTAATCGCGTGATGCCCAAACCTCGCACGTCACGAAATATCCTGTATACTAACCTTTCGTAGTCATCCTTGTATTGAAAAATACACAATGCATTTCCCTCCCTGAGCATTGAGAAATGAAACCAATGAAGGTTACAACTATTCTTAATCGTAAATGTCATAGAATTATTTTTGAACAAGTTCCACACGAGTTTGTTTCGTACATACTCTAACCTCTTAGATGTAAGACCGGTTCATTAACTTGGTTCAAGACCGCCTCCAATTATTATGCAGTGAGAAGGGAACATGCATTGCTCTCTGATTGGCCAGATATTCTGTTGGCCAAGTCATGAACTTCTGCTTGCTCATTCAAGACATAGGGCCATATTCATAAAGGGTGTTTTTCTGTTAGACGCGACTAACTAGCAAAAACGCTGACTAAACAGGGGATAATCGCACGCTCGAGTTAGACAGCATTTCATAAAGGGTGATTAGATCACCAGACGTTTAACCAACGTACAAAAGTAGACACCCGCGTGCAAGTAACAAAAGAAATGTTAAACGTCCCAAGGGGCTTGTTTATCTCGCGTACAAACTGTCATTCCGCCTTGGGTGCGCTGAGGCTTCGCAATGGATCCACTCCGTATCCTAGAATTAGGTGCAGAGGAAGAGGCAGAACGAAGGCAGCCTGTTGATTTGCGTGTTTTTACAGATCGTACAAATCCAGGAATCACGTGCGACAGCATCCAATGCCACTTGCTTCTTTTGATTGGCTGTAGCATCTGAACGTTTGTTTTCAATCACATCTTTCCGAATGTTTCAGCCTCAATTAGCCACATCCGCTGATTGGCTGCAAAATTGTCACCTCGTTTTTTCGACATGTTGG
>NMRB01005088.1:0-24016 GCA_002633025.1 Notospermus geniculatus
GACCAATTGCCTAGTACAACTATTCTGCCCCCTTTGTAACCACCCTCAGAGCCTTATGGTCCCTCCCCCGCCGAAACGAGTCAGTGCTAACCACAGATCAAAGATTTCTGGGTCAAAACACTGATTTCGGATGTGGTTGTTAGGAACAAAACGTCAAAGGAAAATGCCCCAGAACGCGTCTCACTGCATCGATGTATTTTCAAATTTTCCTGGGGGAGACCCCCACACCCCTGTCTGGGGCGCGGGCCGCTTTGACCTGTTGAATGACATAAGTAGCAGCACCGTAAGTGGCTTACGACACAGGCTCTAATCCTTTTTTCATTGCATATTCCAAATCATTCCATTTGTCGGTGCTGAACCCCCGTTGCCAAAATCCTAGATCCGCCCCTGCAGTGTTACCCAAACAAAGAAATATCCTTTGGGAGAGAAGACATCCTAAATACCAAAAATTAAAAACAAATATCCTCCAAAGCTTCGTATTTATAAGGAAAGAGACTCCATTCAGGTTTATTCCCCAGAAATTCTAAGTCCATCAAAACAAACGCATGTGCTCATCTATTTTTACCGCTCGAAATTCCACGGCTGACGTCATCATGGGTTCCCAGAGCTATTTATAGCGGGCCATGTGCTTTTCTAAAAATAGTACATTGCCGCCCTGACACCTCCTCGAAACACTCTTGATCTATAGCCAGACCCGTTCAACTTTTCAAAGACATACTTCAAAAATAAGACGTTGGTGGCGCCTCATTACAACCTCAGTCTCGCGCAAGTTCATATAAAATTACATTTATGTTCGATTCGACTTCCGCTTTTATTCGAACTCGGAATTCTGGGTAACTTTGAAAGGATGGTCCTGATTGGCTCCCGTATTTTAAGGCCATGTAAATGAAATAGTTGGTTAAAGGGATACTCCACTCATTGTGTAAAATTTTGAATTTTTGAAATATCATTAATACATTCAAATTCATTGATATCTGCAACATGTCAGATTTTTTAAAAATCAGCAAACGCATCATTTTAAGTATTTTAATTGAATCCCAAGGGGACCATAGCACAGCACACATGATGTCATGTGTGCTCAATGCATATTAATATGAAGGTACAACCAATAGGCCTAGGCAGTCACAGTATTAGCTCATTCACTACAAAGGTCATCAGCCTATTGACACTAGTGACATCACAATTCATGGCATTGGTCTCTATGGATTGATAAAAATTCAAAAGCTCACAATGAGTGGAGTATCCCTTTAACATCCTTCCACTCTCAATTATTAACGAGGGTGGGAGTGTTTTTTAAAATGTTTTATTGAGTTTAAGGATGCAAGTTACCATGGTAACCATCGTGGTGAGGCCGAATTTGATTGGATGTTGGTGCGTGGTGATGTCCCATCATTTTTAAAAAATTCCAAATCCGAAATCCAAAATCCGAAAACTTTGACCCTCTCCGATCATAAGCAAAACCTTAAACTTAAGGTACACATGGGTCATGGATGCCAAAAAGTGGGCCCCAGAATCATACGACATACCGTTGTAGAGATATTAAAGAATTAAGATTCTATTTTTTTGTCTTTGACCTACTTAAACATTTTTTTCGTGTAACATGAGCTGAAGGGGTTATTGTCGTCCTGGGTACACATAAAGTGTACCCAGGTTCGATGTCGTCAAGTGAAATTGTACCCTGGGTCCACTTTCTTGTTACAAACTGTACCCAGGTTCTGATTTGGAGACCTCGGGGCGAGGTTGTTCTCGGTGAAGTCACTTGATATTGTGGCTGCAAGTTGGCCGTGCAAAAAGCTAAAGAAGAGAAGTTGGAAGAATTTTATTTTTGACCAGCTGAACAGTTTTCAACCTCGGATGGTTACAGAGAAAGTTAATCAACTCGCCAGCTAGACAAGAAAACGTGTCATTTCCATGTAGGCCTACATGTGCATGTGCCATTGTGCATGGCCATGATGGGTTTGTTTGATCATGTGTCATAGTGAAACACCCTAGTGTTTGCAGGTTTGTGTCAGCTGTAGTACCGCTTATGTCAATAACAAAAATAAACTTGTCATTAATTCGAATATTTTCACCCTTGTGCTGTGCCTACTATGTTCTAAATAAATAATTGTATTTTCTCATCTTAAATTGCGTATTAAAAGTGTACCTTTAGTCACCCTTCTGGAGTTTAGTCAGGCCTAATTACCTAGTCATGTATTGTTATTGTTGTAGGCCCCTGGATGCCCATCATGGCGCGTATTTTTAAGTGGTGCACTTGAAACTGTAGTGTGAAAGATCTCCGGCGAAATTCAATTAATTCGTGGATTAAAATACTGCTTATGTGCTATATTTCGTGATATTTTGTATGGTATGATATTTGTGAATATGTAAGCTTTCATGTACAGTAGTTCCCCGTATACCCCGCCGTGACCAAAACCCGATCAGAAAATTTTCTAAGTCCAACGACGATGTCAATTCATACCCGAACAATAAAGATCTCCGGCGAAATTCGATTAATTCGTGGCCTAAATGTCAACTTATTGGATATATCTCGTGATATTTTGTACAGTATGCCTTTTGTAAATATGTAATCTTTCTTGTACGTAAGTTTTAGATAGTTCTGTAATGTTTACACCATGATTTTTGTGCTGAGTTCGCCTCGCGATTTTCGGCGGGGGCAATGTTTTGGTCGCCATCTTGGGGAGTCTCGCGGCTCCCTCGCCAGCTGTAAATTCGGGTACCTGCAGCGCGCTGGCAGACCACCGCTGACGACCTCTGATGCTAGACGATCCTTCTCCTGAAGCCTGAAGCCTTGCTCTGACGATTGACGATTCGAGAGCCTGACGATCGCTGAGGTTACGACTTCTGACGGCCCCTGAAGTGCATATACTGAAGTGAGGTGTGTGTGTTGTGGTATGTATCAGGCGTAGTAGAACTGGCAGGCATCGTGTGCTAGGCCTAGTTTTGACTCTGAGGTCTCAGCATTTCCTGGTAGTTGTGTTGTAGTAGAGGTCCGTGGTCTCCCTCTACTACCGTGTGTAATTCTGAGTACTGTGTTGTGTACATGTGTGCATGTGCAGAAGTACTGTACATTGCGATATATATATTTTTGTGCATTAATAAATTCTCACTATTGTTATTTTTATACCAAATATTTTCTTGTCGTTCTTCCTTGTCATTGTTTGGTCTTGGTCTTTCTGAAGTCTACCCCTGAGGGCGTTACATTTCTGGTGACAGCGGTGGGATCTGGAAAAGCTGTTCCAGGTCCAGTGATACGAACCATTCTGAAGTATTCTGAAGTGCCAAAGACCAGTGAGTTAAGACCAAAATGCCAAGTGGGAAGACCCGAGGTAAGAGAAATGCAGCTTGCTCTGATGGTGATGCAACTGATGTAGATGTACGCGAAGCGACTCCTCCAAGTCCAAGTCGAAGGGATTGGCCTGATGAACGCCATGCTGATGACCGATCGGAGCCCGCAGTGCTGATAGACAGCCTTGCTGGTGCGACACTCTTCAGCACACTTGACATTACAGCGGCATACAACCAGGTTCCGATCAAGAAGGAGGATATTGAGAAGACTGCGTTCGTCACGAAGCATGGATTGTATGAGTACCTGACCATGCCCTTTGGACTCTCGGGAGCCCCAGCGACGTTTCAGCGCCTAATTGAACTGGTGATGGCTGGCCTGCAGTACGAGATCTGCCTCCTGTATTTAGACGATATAACAATTGGATGCGTTCACTATCTCCCCCGCCACCTTAAGGCTTGGACGCGTGTAATTTCACTAAAGGGCGGCGCACACGAGCGACAATTTTGACCGATTTGTCGGCCGACTTGGCTTCCGACCGCCAAAGCGACAAGATTTGGCGCTTCTGATTGGCTGATGTCTAGTCGCACCACCAGTCTCGTCGGCGGTCGCCCAGATTTAGTCGCTCGTGTGCGCCGCCCTTTAATGCACGCACTTCCACCACGCATTTGACGAAGTTACACCCTTTGTGAAATCGGCCCAAAGTGCCCAAGGTCAGGGGGCTGTGAAGTGATGTAGACTCCATTCAACCACACTGAAGCCGACGATACACTAGAACCAACAGGGGCGTGGCCAGGCGGGGACAGAGGGGGCAAATCCCCCAGGCTGTTAAGAAATGTGTGTTTTTCATGAGTTTTTTGGGGGCCAAAATTGGCGAAAGAGTAGTGTTCCCCGACTATAAAGCTAGCTACACCCCTGACTAAAGAAAGCGTATCCCCAAACCAAACATCCCAACCCTCATAAACGTCATGTAAATCATCGGTAACTACAGTTTTGTATAGGGTTTATAGGCCTAGCTGGTACACAAAAAGCAGATTGTTACATCATCATTACGAGGAGTCGCCAAAAATAATAAGGTTACGTCTTCAGACGTGGTCGTCTGAAAAGAGAATGCATAATCGAGCTTGCGGGAAACCTCAAAACGCGGTTTCGACCGCTGATCAGTGAAGGTTAACGTCATGCCTCTTATCCCTATTATTGGGTATGAATTGACATCGTCGTTGGACTTAGAAAATTTTCTGATCGGCTTTTTGGGTCGCGGCGGGGTATACGGGGAACTACTGTATGTAAGTTGTAGCTATTTTGATAATGTTTTGACCATGGTTTTCGGGCCGAGTTTCACTCGCGATTCTCGGCTCTGGTGATGTTTTGGTCGCCATTTTGGGGAGTCTCGCGGCTCCCTCGCTCAGGTATAAATACGAGTGCCAGCTGCGGGCTGGCAGACCACTTCTGACGACGACTGATGCCTGATGTCCCTCCTCTCTGAAGCCTGAAGAGCCTAACTCAGTCCGGGACTGAAGTCTGCTCCTGGAGATTCCGGGAATCTCTTGGCCTCTGACGATCTGAAGTGTCGATCCTGCTGAGGTGTGTGTGTGGTGCAGTGTTGTAGGCGTCGTGGGCTGAGTGATTGGAGGTCGTACCGTAGCATCTTGGGTTTTGTGGGTAGTAGAGGTCCGTGGTCTCCCTCTACTACCGTGCTGTAGTTGTACACATTGAGAGTACCGGGTACTTATGTGTATGTTTGTTGTGTGAAGTTCTGAGTTCGGTGTTGTGTATATGTGCAGAGGTGCTGTACATATTGCGGTGTATATATATTTGGAAACATTAATAAATTCTCATTCCTGTATATTTGTACAAGATCCTTCTTGTCGTTCTTCCTTGCCATTGTGTTTTGTCTTGGCCTGTTCGAGGTCCAGTGATACGAACTCTGATGTCCATTCTGAAGTGTTTCGTGAAGGCCAGTTGAGTTAAGACCAAAATGGCAGGTGGAAGGAACCGAGGGAAGAAGGCGACAGGTAGAACCCTTTCTGATGGCTATGCTACCACCCCAGTTTATGCTGGTACAGTTGCCCACCCAAATCTGATGCCCAGACCGATGCCGTATCCCGCCATGACGACGATGACAGCAGTGCCGAGTTCCAGTTTGATGTTCTCAGCTATGCCTGCAGCCCAAACTCAGCCAGTAATTTTGACTCATTTGGGGGCAGTGAGCATGCCTGCCTATGGGAGTTTTCCGAACGGAGTGATGATGCCACAGATGCCTCAGCTGACGCCAATAGTCCCACAAGTCCCCAGTGTGCCAACATGTTACACTACTGCTGCCAACCAAGGACAGTTTCTGATGCCCAATATGATGCCAGTACACTATTCTGCCCCTCGGGTCCCTGTGGCAACTCACCAGGCTGAAGTATATGTGGACGCCAGCCCTGTGAGACAACAGCCAGGCAGTGTGAGGATGCATGGAGGTCAGCGTCAGGAATACCCCAGCCCGCTCTCGGAGACCGAGTCTGATGATGATTACGGCGTTGATGATGAGATGTATAGTGCTGATGATGAGGCAGACAGCGATGATGAGGGGGACAGCGCTGATGATGATGAGGACAGTGCTGAAGACGAGACGGATGGTGATGATGCTGAGGCCGACAGCGCTGATGATGATGAGCACAGCGCTAATGATGAGGTGGATGGCGCTGATGAAGACGAGTTGGACAGCCCTGATGACGAGGTGGACGTCACTGATGACGAGGAGGTCCTCGCTGGTGGTGAGGAGTTCATCGCTGATGATGAGGCGAACATCGCTGATGAGGACGATGCGGATGTTGCTGCTGATGATGAGGCGGACGTCGCTCATGACGATGCGGATGTTGCTGATGGTGACGAGGCCGCTGTCGATGAGGACGATGCAGACGTCGATGAGGATGATGCGGACGTCGCTGATGATGGTGAGGCGGGCGTCGCTGATGATGGTGAGGCAGACGTCGATGAGGGCGATGCAGACGTCACTAATGATGATGAGGTGAACGTCGCTGATGATGATGCGGGAGGCACTGATGATGATACGGACGCTGCTGATGACGAGGCGGAAGTCGATGATGACAATGACGTCGCTGATGACGATGTCACTGAGGACGATGTGGACGTCGCTAATGACGATGGGGCGGACGTCACTGATGACGATGAGGCGGACGTCGATGAGGACGACGTGGACGTCGCTGATGATGACGAGGAGGACGTCGCTGATGACGGGGAGGTCGTTGCTGATGACNATGTGATATGGGACTTTTCATTTTGTGCTTTTGGACTTGTGGTGTGATACTGGAGTTTCGGTAGTGTAATATGATTCTGGACTGCTCTTTTTATTTTGTGATTTTGGACTTTCTGATTCTGTGACTCTTGGATTCTGTGATTTTTAGGACTCTGGTGCTTGCTTGATGCGCAGTGTGATGTATAGAAGTGTAGTTCATTGTGGCGTAAATATGTGATTTTGTATTTGGTGATTCTTGGACTGTCGTGATTGTGTTTGTAATTGTATTAATGTGTATTCGTGCGTGTAATGTTCCCTTTATTATTTTATGGTTGATGGTATGGTTGGCGAGGACGCCAAGGTCTTAAGGGGGGAGTAGTGAAACACCCTAGTGTTTGCAGGTTTGTGTCAGCTGTAGTACCGCTTATGTCAATAACAAAAATAAACTTGTCATTAATTCGAATATTTTCACCCTTGTGCTGTGCCTACTATGTTGTAAATAAATAATTGTATTTTCTCATCTTAAATTGCGTATTAAAAGTGCACCTTTAGTCACCCTTCTGGAGTTTAGTCAGGCCTAATTACCTAGTTATGTATTGTTATTGTTGTAGGCCCCTGGGTGCCCATCATGGCGCGTATTTTTAAGTGGTGCACTTGAAACTGTAGTGTGAAAGATCTCCGGCGAAATTCAATTAATTCGTGGATTAAAATACTGCTTATGTGCTATATTTCGTGATATTTTGTATGGTATGATATTTGTGAATATGTAAGCTTTCATGTATGTAAGTTGTAGCTATTTTGATAATGTTTTGACCATGGTTTTCGGGCCGAGTTTCACTCGCGATTCTCGGCTCTGGTGATGTTTTGGTCGCCATTTTGGGGAGTCTCGCGGCTCCCTCGCTCAGGTAAAAATACGAGTGCCGGCTGCGCGCTGGCAGACCACTTCTGACGACGACTGATGCCTGATGTCCCTCCTCTCTGAAGCCTGAAGAGCCTAACTCAGTCCGGGACTGAAGTCTGCACCTGGAGATTCCGGGAATCTCTTGGCCTCTGACGATCTGAAGTGTCGATCCTGCTGAGGTGTGTGTGTGGTGCAGTGTTGTAGGCGTCGTGGGCTGAGTGATTGGAGGTCGTACCGTAGCATCTTGTGTTTTGTGGGTAGTAGAGGTCCGTGGTCTCCCTCTACTACCGTGCTGTAGTTGTACACATTGAGAGTACCGGGTACTTATGTGTATGTTTGTTGTGTGAAGTTCTGAGTTCGGTGTTGTGTATATGCGTGTATGTGCAGAGGTGCTGTACATATTGCGGTGTATATATATTTGGAAACATTAATAAATTCTCATTCTTGTACATTTGTACAAGATCCTTCTTGTCGTTCTTCCTTGTCATTGTGTTTGGTCTTGGCCTTATTCTGAAGTCTACCCCTGAGGGCGTTACAATAGCTTGCTGGGCAAACACTGCGGGCCTGTGTGTTCCATTGTTTGGGGAGGTGTGAAAAAGGGATTATAGATGGGCAATTAGCTCGCTGTTCCTCCTGTCAGTATAATTCCTCCAAGGTCATAGCAACAGGATCCTGGGACCAACATACGCTAATTCACGTATCACTCTAAATCAGAACCTGGGTACAGTTTGTAAAAAGAAAGTGGACCCAGGGTACAATTTCACTTGACGACATCGAACCTGGGTACACTTTATGCGTACCCAGGACGACAATAACCCCTTCAGCGTAACATGATCAGTGGTGTAAGCTCAGAATATGCGTCCGTCCGAAAATAGATATTCCGTCCGATAATTGGATTCTATTGTGAAAAGTAACTGCTTGGACTTCCTAGCGGTCCCTTCCTTCCTGCGGGGGCGCCACCGTCTACATTTCTTCTTGTAAGTGATCCTTCCCTTCTGCACCCTGCACCTAGGGGTCCTCAACGCCCGCTCTCTTGGCAAGCACGCACTTTATCTTCATTCGTGCTAGGCATGATGGAACATCACCACGCAACATCCAATCAAATTTCGGCCTCATCAAGATGGTTACCATGGTAACTTGCATCCTCAAACTCAATAAAACATTTTTAAAAAACACTCCCACCCTAGTCAATAATTGAGATTGGAAAGATGTTAACCAACTATTTCATTTACATGGCCTTAAAACACGGGAGACATGTAATTTTATATGGACTTGCGCGAGACTGAGGTTGTAATGAGCTCCACAAACGTCTTATTTTTGAACTACGTCTTTGAAAAGTTGAACGTCTTGTCTTTGAATTGCGAGGTCTTTAAAAGGCGCCACCCAACGTCTTATTTTTGAACTACGTCTTTGAAACGTGTGAACGTCTTTGAAAGGTGCCACTCAATGTCTTAAATTTGAACTCTATGTCTTTGAAAAGTGCCTCAATGTCTTGTTTTGCCAACGTCTTAAAAATGCGGGTTTAACCGCCCATACAAACCTGCATACCAGGTGTGAAGGGAAAGAATGTCCTAGGAAAATCTGTCCGGGGAACAAAAGATCCTATTGTTACATTCTAATCTCTAACAATTGGTTTCTATACCCATGCCGCTTAATCCGTCATTCAGCAATAGAAGTGGACACTTTTTACAGGGGGACACTATTTACTGCTACACCGGAATGATGCGTACAATCCAAAATCCAGAAGAGCTTAAAGGAGCCCGGTATTGCCACTTTTTCTCGACAGCCGGCGCCACCGTGCCACTCTCCAACCCAGGGACTAACTACGTTGTCGGCGAATTGTTATCTCATGGATATGTTATCTCATGGATATTGCCCGGTCGACTTTACCAAGTCCACCGTTATTCCTATCCCCAAGAACACTCGAAAGTCTCTTAACAGATCAGATAACTATAGAGGAATATCACAGAGTAGTATCACTGGTAAAATCCTGGACTACATCATCCTTGAAAAATATAAAGACTCACTATGGGACAGTGACCTTCAATTTGGTTTCAAAAAAGGTATGGGCACCGCAAGTTGCAGTTACGTCGTTGATGAGGTGATCAGAGGCCTACCAACAACGGTAGCCCCGTTTATGCTGTCATGTTAGATGCCAGTAAGGCCTTTGACTGTGTGCACTTCATTAAACTGTTTAGAATTCTCCTCCGGAAAGGTTTCTGTCCATTGATGGCCCGCCTGCTGGCGACTTTGTATAGTTCACAAATGGTTAATGTGAAATGGGATAACTTTGTATCAGAGTCATTTGGTATAAGCTATGGTGTTAAGCAAGGAGGGGTACTTTCTCCTATACTTTTTAATATTTACATTGGAGAGCTTTTGGAAAATCTACGGTCCAGTAAACTTGGATGTCATATTGGAAACATGTTTTTTGGTGCCCTAGCGTATGCGGACGATGTAATTCTTTTGGCTCCCACGGTTAATTCGTTAAAACTGATGCTATTGATTGCCAGTAAGTTCTCCCTGGAATTTCATATCAAGTTCAACGAGAGTAAGTGTTATTTGTGTTCGGCTTATCAAATATTGGGGCAATTGAAATAAAATTCAACAACATCTTATTGAGCGCTAGTCGCAGAGAGGTTCATCTTGGTATTCCACTAGGTCCAGACATTGGAAAATATCGTATCGAAGCTGCCATCAATGACATGTACAGGAGAACCAATACACTTTTGTCTAATTTCAGGTTTGCCAATGCCAGTGTTAAATACTATCTCTTTAAAACGTACTGTATGCCTCTGTATGGTTACCAGACTTGGGACTTGTCAAAGACTTAAGCCCCAGTCACATATCCACTCCGGGGCCCGTACGGCGAGTAAAAAGAGACATTTTAGCCAATTTCTAGGGTACCCAGTTTGATCCAGTCTAATTTCCGCATACATGTATCTATTGAGGCGATTTCGGCATAATTCATCTTAGATCCGAGTTTCAGTCTCTGAAATCCACAGCAAGCCGCTGGGTGGGGAAAATCGTACGGCGCCCGGTGCATTTGTGACCTGGGCTTTATACGGCAGACCTGGCCACAGCGAGAAAATGTCTTAGGAAAGTTCTCGACATCCCTGCAAGGACTCACAATGTCCTCATTCCTTATATTGTCAACGATGATGAAATCTTGATCCAACTTGAGAAAAGAATCAATGATGAAATACTTTAATTCCTTACTCCATTCTAACAATAACTTGCTTTTGATCAGTTCTCTCTGCAGTTAACCACCAACGGTAACAGGTCTTCACTTGGAAATACCTTCAATCATTTATGTGAGAAATACACACCGGTAGAAACATCAACGAATTAATTAGGCACAGGTTTAGGTCACCTTCAATGGCAGACATTAATGTGGACAATACATGTACATGTACCCGAGCCAAACTTATTTGGGAGTTAATCGGCATGAGAGAGTTGGGGCATGATTTCCTTACATATGATGAGATTAATGATATCATACATCACCTCTGTCGCTTAGGCTCTTCCTACATTCAATCATGACTTGATATCTCTATAGCCGTGGTTACACCTATCCAAAATCCCCGTGCTTTTTGAGACACGGGGTTTTTCCGAACCAGAAAAAACACGGCGTTGACACGGCGAGCGGTTACACTACTAAAATTGCGATTGGTAATAAGTTCCGTATCCCGGCGATAGGGGCAGCTGCATGTAGGCAACTCTCTGTCATCTAGTGGCTACTGGAGGCGTGAAATATCCTATACGCATGCGCATGACTCATCGATTTGCATCGCCGTCTGTCGCCGGGTGCTTGGAACTACAAATAAACACGGGGATTTCGCGGTTACACTACATAAAATCCCCCTGTCTAAATAGCCCCGGCGTTGCCCCTTCGAGCTCGCTGGGGCCAATAAGCACGGGGATTTCAGACACGGGTCTAGTAGGTATCTTGCAGCTAACCGACGGAACGGACGTAACGGACGAAACGGTGACTTATAATAAATTACCCGCCCCTTTTCCACACGATTGGCTGCCCAGGCGATCGCTCCTGTAATGACCAACAAAGTGGGCGAAACCATTCGTTTGATACCCTATTATTACATAGGGAAGGCAACTGGTCTTGTCGACAGGCATCAACCGTCATGCTTTGCGCGCCCCCGTTTGACAAATTTAGAAATGATGTCTGTTTTGGATCGGCATACATGTAGCTTGGCGAAAATCGATACTCATGAAACGAGACAAAAGTTGCAGTATTTACTCAATTAATCTCCTCCGCACAAAATCTCTTATTCTGGACGAAGTGCTTCATCATTGTGGCCATCGTACTCGGAATATCTGGGCAGGCAAGTCTCCTCGGACATGCGCAAGGACGCGATGGTAATTATCCCGGTGAATGTGCCAGGCATTTCTGATGGCGACTTTTTCAGGCTGTGTCATTGGCCGTACTCTTCTCTCAGCCGTTTTGATGATGCAGCAAACATATGAATACCATCTACATACGCTGACAATGGTCACAAAACATGTGACGTAATCTCCCTGGCACCCCTATCGAGCTGATTGAGTAGCGCCATGCATGAATTAGATCTTGGCCAATAGACTGATAGACCTTTATTACATTATGCCGAAGGCGTGGTGACGAAAATCATTCTCCAAGCGTGGGGTAGATTGGCGGTAGGGGCATTCATAGTGTAAGACTGTAGTATGGAGACATTTCGTTGGAGAATATCGTACTACTGCAAGATAGGGACTCGGGACCCAGTCGTTGTGTCGCTCCGGCCGCCGCACTCCACTCCACAAACGACTGGGAAAGCAGGCTGCAAAATCAGCGGCTAGCGTACCGACGACCACAACGACCATCTCGACCAATGAAATTGCCCGAAAGCAATCTACTAGCATTGTCACGACAGGTAGCGCTCCTACCTACCTCGCACTGACCTGTCACCGCGCGCTCAAGGCATCCTGGGAAACATTAGGACTACTTGTTGCATTTTCAAGATGGCGGGCGATTCCTCGCTTCGAGTTAATAAATTGCAGAATCTCCTATAATAGGCCTACCAAGGATGTCTCCCTGTGTGGGTATCACATTATCCGTCATGATTATGACATACATAGGCCTATAGATATGCTGTACATGTCATGTTAGCCACTGACAGGTGCGTTGGTGCGTCGTCACACACTCTACAGCACCTACTGCATGTAGCCTACACACTGACTCTAGTGACTGTGAATAGTGGCTGCCGCGGGGGGTCATCCAATATCATCCTTTTCTTCTCGATAATGTCATGTCTATGGCAATTTGTCATCAGAAATGAAAAATCGGTCAATTATTTGCAAAGTCTGCACGAAAAAAGCCTCATATCGCTATTTCCCTAGGATCTACTTT
Source organism: Notospermus geniculatus (assembly GCA_002633025.1). NCBI lineage: Eukaryota > Metazoa > Nemertea > Pilidiophora > Heteronemertea > Lineidae > Notospermus > Notospermus geniculatus. The sequence goes on from NMRB01005088.1 coordinate 12,815, forward strand.
CGTGGCGGAGTAGATCACGTGATCACCCAGTTCAAGTTGTGATGCGGCTCGCGTATTTAGAAACTAACAAATTTTTGTGTGATGCGCCGCGCGCGGACACAGGTCTGTGCAAAGCAGTCTCAACAGCAGTCTTGTGCAGCCTGTGTGGACACAATGATCTACTAGGGGAAATCTGGCACACTTTTGATTGGTTGTTAGGCCTATTGATGAAATTTACCAGAGCCTCTCGCACGTCTAGAAACTTTTCAAAGTCACTAGCAGGATATTTTTTTTATCCGTAAGTGTGCTTATCGCACACAGCATCGAATTAGGCACCAGGATACCGTCCTTGACCTCGAAGAAAGTTGCGATATAATCAGCTGATTTGACATCTTGCAAAGAGCAGACGACGGCCGTTGAAGACGCAGTTTCTGATTGGCTGAACTCATTCACATCCGTTGTTGTTGTCGGTACCCTAGCCGCTGATTTTGCAGCCTGCTTTCCCAGTCGTTTGTGGAGTGTAGTGCGGCGGCCGGAGCGACACAACGACTGGGTCCCGAGTCTAACCTCCACCGGCCTCGTGCGGGATTGAGCACGCTACATATGAATAGCATCACTGGCGCATTGCTGTAAGTTACCTGTGAAGAAATCACGCACGGGGTTTCTCAAGCACTGCTCATGTTGTTAGAAGCATACCGGTAGTTTATCGATTTTAAGTGATTATTTTTGCGATATTTCTTACTTGCGATAACTGTAAATGTTGATACACGCCATCTCGTGGCACACATTTGAACGAACCGACCTCGAACTAGATCGATGCGGGTTCGGTAACCCGCACCGTGTAAAAGCGATTTATCAAACCAACCTGAACCGAACCCGCCCGAAGAGAGTGGAGGTAGGTTTCCTCGAACCAGCACCGTGTAAAAAGGGCTTTTGTGAAGTCAGGCGACAGTGATTTGATGCAGATTGGGTGAGGTCACAGCCAGTGTTAAGATCACACTAACAACTGATCCTGACACCTAACACCCTAGATCACACCAGCTGTGACCTGCTGAGAGGATCAAGGAGTGATCCCGAGATCACACCTGATCCAGGTGTGATCACTGGTCAGAGTTGGTGTTTGGTGTTAGGATCACACCAGGTGTCACACCGCAATCCCAGCTCAGTGTTGAGGATCAGAACTTTTCAACTCATTTCCCATTACCTTAACACTTGATCTCTAGGGATCAAGATGAGTTGGAGGTCACAACTTTCCACACCAGCCATCCCTATTTGTATCAGGATCTTTTTCGTGCAACCTCTCCAACTGTCATCTGAGAGCAGCATTGACGAGTGAGAGGAAGTTGGTATAAATGTAAGAAGCTACTAGGCACATGCAAGGCTGACTGGAGATATTTTAAATTAGTACAGCAGCTAGCAAATGAACTGAATTGGACAGACGGACAGGACCATAACTTCACACCCGTCACAGGAAGCCTATCATGATATGTGTGCCTCAGAGATGGACACAGATTTATTGGGGAAAGCCAGTTTGACAGACACCACTCCATATGCCTGCCTCTAACTAGTCTTTAGTGTGATCTTAAATGTAGTCAGCTCTACTGTGCACCCAGGCCAGGCCCAACTGTACAGTCTTGCTAGCACCTAAACAGGCTGTGTTGGTGGCCTTCCCAACATGCTTGAGCTCATGTTTTGGGCCTAATTATAATCACTTGTCCACAGCCTTCAGGAGCTTTGTGAAACAATTCCAAGGACATTTCTAAGTGAGAAAGTGTGATTTGTCATGTTTGTTGTTGAGAAACTGGCGGTTTTCTACAGTACATCAGAAACACCACTCACGGTCAGTTTGAATGGCACGAAACTCACAATTCTGTGAATTTATTCTCTGTAGCAGTGATGTGTGATGCTGACACTTACTTTCTTCAGTTTGAAATAATCCAGGTATCCTTTTTAAGTGAACCTAAGTTGGCCTTTTCATCGGGATTCCAGCTGAAGTGGGGACTTAAAAAAAAGCAGTAGCCATTTTGATTTGATCTGGTGTAACACTCTGACACAGAACACCTAACACCGAGTGTTACACATTCCTTAGTGTCAAGAGGTATAGATTAGGTGTTACACTTAACACTGACACTTAACACTGGTCTAACACGGGCTGTGACCTCACCCACTGGCCACCAACGGTTCCCTACATCTCCAGAGAAAACTAGGCCAGATACATGAACGCCATCATAATCCACTACAGCGTTGAATTTTGTTGATAATTGGATGAAATTTTAACACTGCCCTCGACGCTAGATCACCATCTTGAAAATCTTGACGTCATCGTCGGTGGGGCCGACATCTTTTTGGTCTCCAAGTGACGCGAACTTCTTTTTCAAAATGTTATTATTTGCAGAAAACAATATTTATCTTGTCGAAAATGAAACAGAATAACTTTATTTTAATACTCTACCGACCGAGATGTTTGTGTCGACTCTATACCTTTGTACACCTATCTACAACAGATTTGTATTGTAAGCGTAGAAAACGACGTGATGGGTAACGCTTTACAAACAGAAGAATTTCTACTGTTGGCTCCGCGCGCGCACTACTTTTCAAGATGGAAACCTACCGTCGATACTAGTGGTGATATCCCCAGATATCGCCGCCTAGCGTCAAGTTTGGAACGCCATGAGAGCTCTTCACAGAAAAAAGAAATCAACTCGAGTGGAGACTCAAAGTCTCACTATGGGGACAAAATGGTTCGAAATACCTTTTGTCTCAAAATGAAACGGAAAATATTTTGGGCCGAGAGACTGACATCTCGTTCCGAGAGAAAATATTTCGGGTTGAGATACTGACAGTCTCGATCTGAGAGAAAATATTTTGGGCCGAGATCCTGACAGTCTCATTCTGAGATCACTCAACTTAGATTGAGATGGTCATTGTCTCGGGCCGAAATATTTTCTGTTTCATTTTGAGTCAAAAAGTATTTCGAACCATTTTGTCCCTATATAAGTGAGATCTGAGTCTCCACTCGAGTTGATATTTTCTGTGTTCGTGGGCTGTCATGCTGGTGGGTTATTTGAATTTCGAAAACATTTCAGACCGGTTACCGGTACTTTGTGAAATTGGCAGGAATTCAAACACGCGTGTTGGAATTCCCAACCATATCATCTACACCGTCATCAGCTTTATGGGCCTTTCCATTACCCACTTCCGTTTCACGGCAACAGGACAGACAGTCCTCTTCTTGCCAGTCATCCATCTCCTCAGCAGTCTGCGGAAGGGGCCGATTAAGTGTCTCTGGGAGGCACAGTGCCAACAAACCGACTAAAACAGACAGTACTCCAAACACAACTCCCGGGAGCCAAGAAATTATTCTAACCTGAAATAAAGTAAATCGAAACAATCGGATGTTTGGACCTATCATGCTAAGTTTGACATTATCTTGGCGTTTTTTCCTTCAGGCTTGGCGGAATATTCCTCCAAGTTAGAGGGAAGACGTTTCGATAGATAAACAGTAAGATGCAAGACAACAATGTTAGCAATGCTTTTGCTTCAAGGTTTACAGCAGTACATTTAGAATAGACATTGCTGTGCCAATCTTAAGGTCTTGCGATACATATGCGAAAATTTTGGGATCCTGGAAATCAATGCTGCATAAGTCGACGGCGTCGGGAAATACCGTAATATTCTTGCCTTTCTATGATGAATCTATCCCTTATCTGTCGATTTATGTAAAAAGCAACATGACAGTAAGTACAGTACACTAATTAACGAAGGTTAATTACTACCCTATATTTTTTCACTAGATTTGACGCCATTTGCATCATATTAGGACTGAGAGGCCAACTTTTGGACACATGGTGTATCAAAGTTGCCCAGAGGGCTGCACAGAGAGATTTCTCAAAATTCATCCTCTGTTAGCTTTAATTGGCTAATAAGTCGCCCAAAATGGTGCAAAAATGATTTTTTGCAATATCTTTGCGGAAAATTATTAATTTCAAAAATCCCTCTGTACAGCCCTCCGTGCTGATGAAAGGTATCCGATGCAAAAAGAATTTTCAAAATATCTCGCAAGGTGTAGAAATGAGAGCAGTTTTAGTGAAGACACCCTCTGACAATACATGACATGAGTAGTATTCATATGTAAATAACCCACGTTTGGCAGCTCCTGACCTCTTCTGATTATAAGCTATTGAAAAATTTATTGAAGCTCTGGGAACCTCTTCGCCCAATACGTTTTTGAATCCATGTTGGTTTTCTGCATGCAGTGAGGTAAGAAATGTCAATGAATAAATTCAGGAATAACCTATAATACGGGAAACCGCAGACCTGACGACTTGCGGGTTGTTATATTCATCGAACCGTACTAACCACAAAGTCGCCGAGTCGCTCACATTTGGGCGCGAAAGCATATGTATCGGGAGACTTTAAGTAAAAGTTTCCTCGAAGCATCGTTACATGATCGTGAAGAAAACGAACCATGCAGAAGATGATCCAGACTGACCAGCTCTGGTTCGATAAAATGGGGCCGCCCCGTAGACGACCTCAACTTAGTCTGGTTCCCTGACCTGCTGTATGATGGCTCTGACTGATGGTGCGATACAGAGGTCAGGTAAACGCCGCCGTCAATAGTGATCTAAAAATAGAACATTAGCCATGCGCTGACTATTATGGGATATCGGGGTCCGGTAAACGAGTTGTACATTGTGTGTGAAAACTGTCAAAATGCCTGGTGTTCTGAATGTTTTAGGTGTACCAGTATCAGCTCTGCCTCTGCCTCGTCCTGTACAGGTATCGCAAGAGAAATAATCCCGAAGTTGTAGGGTCAAAAGGCTGCACAATCGGCTTGATGTTCAATGTAGCGAAATCGTGTTACTGAGGCCGTTACTAAGTGACGTCACAGCAAAATTGTCAGGATCCTGACAATTTTAGATCACGTGATCAGTATAACGGTGGCGTTGACCTGACCTCTGTATCGCACCATCAGTCAGCGCCACCACACAGCAGGTCAGGGAACCAGACTAACCTCAACTGTAACGCGGTATATTCGAAATATTTTTGCTATAATCAGGTTAGCTGTGTCTTCGCTTGTCAACTCACCACTAGAGTAGAATAAGGAGCGATCATTCCGCCAAATCTCGCAAATGCTGATATACCGAGGCCTGTGTTTCTGAAAGAAAACGGGGACTTTATAGTAGGCCGGCCAACATGAAATTTTAAACATTTGTCGGCATCGTGTGTTAATGGCTGGCGTCTATGCTAGATCATACCCTTATAAGATGAGGTGAAATTTAAGGGTGGATGCCACCCTGGATTTGCCGGTTAAAGGTCATTATCAAGGTCACTGTGTTCAAATATACTGAGCTTTGTACAGGAAAATGGGACCCGATGTACAGCTATCTTTTGAACGGTTGGATTTACACCCCATAAATGTATTACCAACATATAGAAATATGGTATATCAAATAAGCATGCCTTTTTGTCCCCCGCAGTCGACAGACTGCATGGGGACTTACACACGGGTCTCGTCCGTCGTCCACAACAACAACCTCGACGTACGGTTACCACTTGCACTGTACTCATCATACACAACATGCCGCCTGGAAACGAGGTCAAGCTCCAGATTTGTTCGTCGATTTAGCAAAGAATGTGACCTTAATTAAATATAATCTCTGCCTCAATAGTTGAACTGTAAACAGAACAATAAATGAAAACATTACCAGTGTTTTTGTTGCACTTTTACTTCCAACTTAAATACACAACGACAACCAAATTGCAATGTCGCGAATTGCCGTAAAGCAGTCGTCTGACCTCACACGACACGTTGTTCATCGTGCATGTCGTGATGCACATCATCCATGTCATCATCATCATCATGCATGTTACCTGGTTACACGAGACACACGTCATGCACGGGTGCTGTTGAATACATTCTCATGATCAAGGAGTAACTCCGGATTGTTATGCATGGCAGTGGATAGGCCTAGGCCTAGGCAAGACAACAAATTTGCTGGCATAAAATAGGACGTAGGTCCAGCGATCTGGACATGATGGATGGCTTTTGCCATTGGCATGGCAGACGCACTACCCACTCACTCACTCACTCATAAGGCATGTAAGGTAGCCTAGGGGGATAGGGGCCTAGGCCTTGGCCTAGTCATTCGGCGAAATCCTCCTCAATCTACTCTTCACTCAACACCAAAATCATAGGCCTACATGTGCACAATACCCTGTACCATACATCAGTGACCACCACCTCACGTGTGCTCCCAGATAACCTTCATGCCACCCCTCCAAACCAAGCACCTGCTGCGGGGGACACAGCTTCTCTGATGCCTTGTGTAGTTTTTAACTAGTTACGAAATAGGAAACGGCGGTTTAATGTATTTTGACCTATTTTACATGAAAAAACGTTATTTCTTATTACGAAACTACTGAAAACAATTAAAAACATGCTTATTTGGTTACAAGGCACCATATTTCTATCTGTTGGTAATACATTTACAGGGTGTAAATCCAACCGTTCAAAAGTTAGCTGTACATCTGTTCCCATTCTCCTGTACAAAGCTCAGTTCTTGGCCCAATGATAAAGTCAGTTCCAAAAATTCAATCGGCCGTAACTTCGTCAAAATTCATATTTAACAGTGGCATCCACCCTAATATTGTTCAGTAGCCTGTATTTTACAGTTCTAGAGGGGATGCCATCCATTAACAGAAAATGCCGACTGGAGACTTTTTAGAGGTTTGGCCGGCCTTCTATTATGTGAATACGTCGGCAAATTTTCATTCATTAGCATGTAGAAAATGACAGGACTAAAGGGTGACCCCCATCATCAATGATTAGAATTTATTGTAACCAGTCATCAGCCAAATCTGCTTAATCATCGATCCTGGGTAGAGCTTAATTGACCAATCAGAATTTATCCTTTCTTCTTCCTCATCGTAGTTTGATAAGCCAATCACAACATTTCACGACATAGACTGGTTCCAGATCCCGCCGGAAGAAATAAATACATGTACTGAAATCGGTAGTGCTTTTTAGCTCACCGGGGTGAGCTATTACGATGGCGCGGTGTCCATCGTCCGTCGTCGTCGTTGTCCGTTAGCAGGACACGTTTCGTAACCGCTGGAGCTATTTATCTGAAACTTGGTACATATATACCCCTAGGTCAGATGACCTATGACACCAAGTTTCGGTCCGGTTCGACTCTCAGCTTGGCCACCAGGTGGCCGAAACCAAAAACACAAAAAGTGCAATAACTTCTGAACTAATGACTGGATCACCTCCAAATTTTTATCATAGGTGTATCTACAGAGGGTACATTACATATTTAACGGGTTTTTGATTTGACCTACTTTTCAAGGTCACAGAGGTCAAAGTTCAAAATTTTGCCTTTTGGTGGGACATTTCGTAACCGCGGGTGCTATTGACCTGAAACTTGGTACATACGTATATACCCCTATGTCAGACGACCTATGACACCAAGTTTCGGTCCGATTCGATTCTTGGGTTGGCCACCAGGTGGCCAAAACCAAAGCTCAAAGTCCAGTAACTCCTGAACTGTTCACTGGATTGTCTCCAAATTTTCATCACAGGTGCATCTAATGAGGATACATGACATATGTATATTACACGGATTTTTGATTTGACCTCTTTTTCGAGGTCACAGAGGTCAAAGTTCAAAATTTTGCCGTAATGTGGCATGTTTTCTTGCTATTTGACCTAGAGTGTTCTAATTTGGTGTGATGATGTACGATCTATGTGTACAACAGATTTTGGCGCTAACGGACTTCAAATATGGCCGCCAGAAAACTGGAGTTAAGCATATATAGCCTATGTCATGTGCATATGTCACATAGGTGAGCACATGGTCCTTGGGCCATTTCATTGTTACTCTCCTTGTAGGCCTATGTCCTGGTAAATCAGTTGTCTACTTTTTTATCATATTTAACTCAGCATTAGGTACATTACAGTTGTCTGTGGTTTTGTGGTCAAAACAGAAAAAATATTCGAATTTCCAGTTCGTCCTGCCCCTGATTTCTGTTGACAAAAATGTAACTTTGCAGCTGTGTGTTTTCGTGAAACAAATCTACTTGTCGCTGGTTTCACTCTAAAAAATTTCTTGTCGTACTGACAAGCTGGAACTCGTTCTCAGCCATATGCTTAAATTGACAGGGTCTATCTTGTCAATTGACAAGTTTTCAACTTGTCATCCTCGGAAAAGAGACATCTTATCATTGAAACAAATGCGTCTTGTCATTCAGGCTAAACAAAAATTAAAAATTATGCGCCAAGAGACTGTTATACGGCAGTTACAAGTACTAACAACAGCTACATATGACAGAAAAAACCTACCAAATTTCAGAGCCTGCGACGGGATTCGAACCTACGACCAATGGAAACCTGATGTTCACCATTCTGGAGACATGTCCAAATGAGACGACCCTCCTCAAAACAGAGTTATGGTGGATGTGGACCCTTAAAACTATCACCCCCTTAGGCCTCAACACCAGGTGCTGAGTTTCTGATAACCTCGCAACTTTCCCCTTAGTGTCAGGGCCAAAAAAGATTTGGCATGGGGTCCCCGATGGGGTCCCTTCTCCCTTTTTTCTTTGAATAGGGTCTTTGCTTTGGAAGACTGTAGCTCGGGCCGGGGGACAGGGGTCCTTTTACTAGGCCTTGTCTTCCATTGCTCTTCTCCTATTTTGTTCGCTGGTCAGTGCTTTGCAACCCCTCTTTTTCCTTTAGTAGACCCTTTTCCTTGGAGGACAGGGTTCCTCTTTTTAGGCCTTTGTCTTCCATTGTCTCTTTCTAAATTTTCGTTGGTCAGGTTGTGTAGTTGCCGTTCACCTAGGCTTCCTTTCTTTACTGTTGCCCCTTCATTTCTTATTATCGTGCTCTTCATTTCTTTTTCTAGGCCTAATTTAAAACTCTGGAAATTGCCTTTTTATTTATCATATACTGTGTGTCAATTTTTGTGCTTTTCTTCTCATACGACCAATGGAACATACAAACTACTAGACATAACCCCTAAACCCACGCGGCTATGAATGAGGCAACGATGGTGACAGCATGCTTAGCGTTTGAAATTGAGCGATGGATGTGAGGGAAGCGCATGCGCAATAATGTCCTGCCACGTGCAACTTATCGTCATAACTAGAAATCTTGTCAACTGGACAAACTGAACTAGTCACAGAAATGTGCGACTCGCCATGACAAGTAACTCGTCAGATTGACTAAAGCTAGGAATCCACTGCTGATTTTCTGCGTTGCGACTTGCTTTGCAACCTGCTACCTGCGATTGAATATTTTTGCAAGGAACTGATACAGGTGTAATGTATGAGAATGCCCCCCGTATGACAATGCCCGCTTTATTGTTCGGTGGACACTCAAATACAGAAAGACATGTTGATCAGTGCCTCCCCCATTGTCACGACGCGGCTTATTCCGTCAATCTTTTGTTGGGAGGCACTGGCAAACGGGGGGCAGTGAAAAACATTACACATATCGTCAATATTCGCAGACAAGTTGCGGTGACAAGAATTTTTTACGAGTGTTGAATCACTGCAGTTTATAATTGATACTGACACAAAACCGACTTCCATAATCGTGTTTTTTTTTCATAATTGCAAACACAATATGGACCTCTTCGGAGAACAATACCTTTTTATCATTGCCGATCAATACGCAACAACAGGCCTTGCGCCTGCGAGAGACAACTGCCTGGTCAAAACACGTTTCATGCAAATTCAATTCATCAGTACCTTCGTTTCCTTGAAAAATCGCACTACCTGGTTATGGCGTGATGAGGAGTTACGTGCTATCAATTTCGTCTCTCGACTTCGATAGTTTTCAGGGTTTATGGAGTGATTTACTATCAAATCAATAAGAGTACGCCGCAACCAACAGAACAACCTGTTGCTGGCGCTGGGAAGCAACCACGAGGGCCAAACTTCCTTCTCGCTGCCCGATGATTTTCAAATTATCTGAGTGTTTAAAAACAAATTATCTGAGTGTTTAAAAACAATCTACGTCATCTGCGCGAGTGGCGTGTTGTCAGCCAAGAATTGTCATGTTGGTAAGTCAAGTGTAACATCTGTGAGTGTTTCTGTAGCTCAGTGTTCCCCAACAATAGACGCGGCCTAGAATGTTTATTGTTGGGTTAGTTGCCGCTTAATCCGTCAGGAGGGAAGCAATAAGAAAAACACAGAAATACAGGGAACACTGACCGACGTTACACCGCTACCGTATCTAAAGCCAGTGTCCCGTCAGGGCGCAATTGACAAAAAAACTGGATGTCGGTCGTCTTGGGACAGAGTGGGCAGGAATTGACTTGTCTAAAGTAATCGATTAGCCTGGTTCCCATCGTTGCCGCACCATTCCAGCACAGTCAACGCATGTTTTAGATCGGTTCACGATCGCTTTGGCTGCTGTGCTTTCAGCCCTAGCTGTGCGATCAGGAACAAGTCTACGCCTGTACCGCCAATACTTGGACATAACTGACTTGAACCGTTTCATAAGACGAAATTCACAAACATAAACATTCAGTTCCAATTCCCTTCATTTCCTTACTTTCCCAGATACTAATTTCATAGATTTACGTAATATAAATGGAAAGAATACTAATGATAGACTCAAAAGATTATCCTGATCAAGATGCAAATGATTTAACAATTCAATTAGATGAGGAAGTAGAAAATGTAGAAAGTATCAGTCTTATTTACGCAGGAATGCCTTGTACATTTTACAATATTTCAGGGGCAAGAAATAATAATAGATTCGTTATTTATGAAGACCGTCGCGGAAAACATATTATCATGCCAGATGGATTTTATACATTGCCTATATTCAACAAGGAATTTAAAAATCAATTACAAGAAAAAGGTATAGATAGAAATAAGATTTCGTTTGATTTACGACCATATGATGCTAAGATACAAATTTTATTTAGGTTAGCTAGAGGAAAAACTGTTGATGATTATAAAATTCTTATAGACGAACATTCAAAAAAATTATTAGGGCTTTATAATAGATATGTAGGGCCTACTGCAATAGATAGTACAAAAGGAGTAATAAAAGGCGATGCCCCGGTTAACTTTTCGAGTATTTCCTTATACACTGTGACATAATAAACACAGAAGATATCCTTTATAATGGTGAGAGAAGTGATGTATTTGTAAGGTTACCAGTTAAGGAATGCGATTTTGGTGAAATGCTACAATATAATTCAACAA
>NMRB01005091.1:6971-25702 GCA_002633025.1 Notospermus geniculatus
AAACATCACTTTCTATGGTTGACATCTTATGGAATTTGACACCAACAGTGTTACTTACCATAAAACAAAAAATACCCGCACAGATGTGCTTTATTTATTTATTTATTTCCGCTTCAAAGTCTGAAGTGAACTCGCCGGTTTGCGGAAGAGATGTGCGAGTACCAATGCGCATGCTCTGTAGGTCTCACTTACCAGTCAGAACGTCTCGCTTCTGCCACTCTCCAATCCCACAAGGCTAGGCGGTACGGCGTACCGTGTGTTGGGTTAATTACTGCACTTGGCGTTTTTCGTTAGTTATCGTGGGGACACCGCAGATTGGATGGAGAGATCCAGAGAGAGAGAGAGAGAAATTCAGTAAAAACAAGGAAGACCGCCCCATTGATGGGGCGGTCTTAATAATTAACAGATATCACACAAACTTGCTAGCATTTTATGTGACACAGGCCCAGTTGAAATTCTGCGGTGAAATAATGACTCTTTCTCGTCTTTTTAGGCCTCCAAAATCTGGCATTGTCTCCCTAATTTAATTAGTAAAGATGAATGCAATTGTTTTTGTGTCATCATAATTGTTAATCATTCAGTACAAAGCATCATCTGTGCGAGTTTCAAGCAAATCGCACCGGTAGTTTCAGAGTTATGCCGAACTTGTAACAACCCTTCATTTCTGCCCAGCCCCTTTCGCAAATTTTCAACCCAAACTGTTGTCTTCCTCAGGCACTTTCTGCTGCATATGTCTCCTTACCTCAAATGGTTCTCTAACAATTGTAGCCTTTTCCGCTTGTAAGCTAATCACAGCATGCTGCATTGGCGTCAGTTGCAATACGAGCATCGAACCGCCATCTCTGTTCATCTCCTTGAGATGGCTCGTCAGTGCGGGTCCATCATTATCCGGGAGTCCCAAATCTTGGAATGTTGTCGTCGTGAAGATATTTGTACCGGATATCTTGACACAGTATATCGTTGAGGAGGACACGCAGGTGAAGAACTTGGCACCAACCATCTGACAACTGGAAGTTTGAGTGGATATTGGATATGACACATTATTGTCAATATTCACTATTCTGAGAGCAGTAGGTCTACTCTTTAATCCACCTGCCCCCAGGTTTGATCAGACCAGACCTTTTGCTGGGGTTTTCTAAAAGCCTTGAAGACGAATTGGAAAACAAATTGAAGAAAGATTATTCGGATGGTTCATACGAACAAATTTTCTTCAAATATTTTTCAGTCAATGAAGCAGGATGGGAGAAAACTTTGACAGAAGATACCGTCTGCTGGACTCTGGGGGGTCGATGAGTTCAGCGTGTCAGCTGTCATGAGACTTGCTGAGAATGTTGGGGGGCTCAGGGAGAACACTGAGAAGCCAAGGTTTGTAATCAGTGGCCAGGATTGCAAACTATAACGAGGAATGGAAAAGATCAGGTATCAACCACATCGTGTTGATATCTTTGTGTTGTTATGGTGGTCAGGTAACTTACCTCGTCTCCCTGGATATCCACCGTGCAGGTACAGACATCTGGGACACCATCTTCCCCGATGATGTGTACGTCAGGAGTGCAACCTGGCTCCCAGGTAATACACCAGCCACTGCAATATCTTCACCGTTCACATCCAGGTAGAGGTACGCTATCTTATTGCTGAAAGAAATATTCATGACATCAGAAATGTAAACTCCCTACGCAGTTGTGAGTCGCGCCCCCTTCAGTTTACTCGCTCTCCACAACTGCTTGTGGAAGTCACTGCATTTGGTCAACAGATGGCGTCAGGGTCTGGTGCGAGTTTAATAGCCTATCAGCACGCTGCTTTCAGAACTCTTCGGCCCATTGGCAACACATTTTTGTGCTACCATGGCTATAATCCGCTCAGCCAATGAAAAAGTGTCATCTTGGCTACGGTTTGCTCGGTGCTCTCATTGGTCGACTCGCTCAGCGCCATCTGCTGACCAAACGCCGCGAATTTCACAAAGTGAAGCAGCTGTGGAGAGTGGGTAAACCAAGGGGGCGCGGTACACAACTGCGTAGGGAGTTTATCAGAAATGAGACTGAGAGCTTTCCAATGAACCCATGTACCGGTATGGTTTTCAGGCTTTCATGATTCTTTAGATCTTTTCATTTTCGACAAAATTGGCCATGGCAGTGAAATGGTTAATGACACTGTACTGACCTGTTGGGTAACTCAACATTCCATATCTCTTTCCCATCCTCCGTCTTCAACATGGTCAGCCGATTCTCATGGAGTACAAGGAGAGAATCTGAAAGTGATACAACTTTTGAACAACAAATCAAGAGAGGTAGCGTGTCAACTCTGCGAGTAATTAGCTCCTTAGACAAGTTGTGATTTTTTTGTACAGTAAACCTCTTGCGAAATGTTGCCTGAGTTGGGTACTTCGGATGGTCGTCCCTGGATAGCCACATTTCTGTGTGTCCTTACCTCCGTTGTGATTCCTGGAGTACACCTCAATTGATGATCTGAAATCAGTGAAAAAAGAAACATTGTGATTCATGCATGCGACTCACTGAATGCCTTACATTTGTGTTCAAATGGATCTGCAAGGAGGTGACCCCCCTGGCACCACACCATTGGAAAAATTTGGATGTTCATTCGACTCTAGCATCCATATTTGTCATTTTCCTTCACTGGCGTTTGCATCAGCAGTTTGTGGCCTGGTTGCACCAGCTATGCTCAAAGTTAAGTTTGAGGTTGACCTCAACTAAGTAATATGATTTGCCATTACAATTTGAGGTTGAGAATGACTTTGAGGTTAGCTTGAGCACAAAGTCAACCTTAAGTATATGACTGGTGCAACCGGGCCTGTGTGTCTACGGTAATCTGACTTGGTCAAAAAGTTGAATAACTTACGTTTTGTTGGTCAGCGTGTTGAATGCTGTCTCCCACAAGAGATGACCAGTCTGTGAGTACCAGTTACGTACACGAGAACCACCACCGCTCAGACTAACAATCGCTGAAGAGTGGAAGATAAAAGCAACTCATATGACAACAGAATCTGACCAGTGAGTTGGCAGAATCTTCCTGCATGAAACTTGACCATTATCAGGGTTTTTGGCAGAGAATTTTGGTCAAGGGTCAATGACCCAGGTGCTTTTGATCCAAGGGTCATAATTCAGGGTTCATAGTATCATACACCCTTTCCTTCCAAAATTTCCAGGCCTTTTCAGGCCATCCAAGTCAAAATTCCAGGCCATTTTTGGCACATTTTTGCATTTATCCAAGAAAAGATTTTTAAGTCATATTCCCGACCCTATGTAACCTAGGCATGACCCGGCCATCCACCCGCATCGTGTTTGTTTTGCAACGTTGATGACCCTGAGTGATTGTGACTGTGCAGCAGAGAATTCTAAAGTGTGAAGAATGGGTGCATCTGCGATAGAACCGCAGGTCAAATTATAAAGGAGTGAGTTGTATATGCGTCGCATTGTGTTTGGGGCATCAACTAATAAAATTCAGCTGCGTCAGTTTGACTTTGGGGGCTTCTTGGTCGTGCGTCAGATGATGGATTCGTGCGTATTCGACCCAGGAGCTCGGGTTACCAAAAACCCTGCATTATGTCAGGAGGCTAAGTGTGGGCATGGAATGCAATCTATTTTGATGAGCAAAAGTCAGGATACTTACAATGAGCAGTTTGAATCATATCATCGATTTTACCAGCTTCCCCAGATTCCTTAATTTGCCTCCAAACTGAAATCATGACAGGAGGATAAATGATCAGAATACATTTACCACTGGCACTGATTACAATTATGTGTACAGTGGAACCTCTCTATTAAGGACACCATCGGGACTGACAAATGCTGTCCTTAATTGAGAGGTGTCCTGATTATAGAGGTTGAAATGAATAGAAATGACCAGTTTGGGACTGAACATTGGTGTCCTGATTAGAGAGGTGTCCTTCTGGCATAGGTGTCCATAAAGGGAGGTTCCACTGTACCTTGAAACTAAAGTACCGGTACGTTTAAATCATCTGGACCCCGATGGGCGTACGTCGTCAGTGAAACCCCTAGTAACCGGACAATGAATTTAGGGTACTCTAAATGGTCCAACGCACATTGTTTTCTAACCAGCTGAACCTTGGTTTGAAATAGAACATGCAACTAGGCCTTGATTCGAAACTGAACACAGGCATGGTGCATGGGATTGGCTGGAAGTGTCCTGTCAATAAAACGCATTTCAATACCCAGACTTTACCAACAATACCAAGGTCTGCCTGACAATCAAAGAGTCCCATTGGGGTCCAGATGATTTAAACATACTTTAGTGACTTGATACAATCTTCTCTATCTAAGTCTTACACATGGTCACTCAGATGGAATTTCTATGCATCATTTGCAAACACTGCCCCCTCCCAAACCTGACTTTTGAGTTGTAAAGTATTGATGATGCTGGCGGACTTACGGATGTGGCCATTCCTTGCACTGAGTGATGCTACGATATTCTTCTTTGTCCCAACCATGATGTGGCGACCACTTTGACTTGACTGGTCAAAGTGAACAAACTCAGCTTGCCCAACATATTGATGCCTCCTGTGAAAAACAAGAAGAGTCTTGATAGTCTTATTCATAAGCCCCTTTCACACCGTGCCTACTTAGAGTTGCGTAGTGCGGCGTACCGACTATGCCAAGCTTACGCTGCCCTATGCTGTGTTACGTGGCAGTACGGGACGCAAAGGGGTGATGCGAGATAGACGCAAAAAATTAAAAATGTTTTAATTTTTTTGCGTACTTTCGGCGTAGAGCACTAGACGCAGAAAGTACGCACAGCGTAGGGCTGGGCGTAAGCTCGGCGTAGTCGGTATGCCGCACTCTGCAACTCTACGTAGGCCCGGTGTGAAAGGGGCTTTAGTCTGAAGAATAAGATAAATATGACAGTGCTGTACAAACAGATTATCTTACAATGTAGGACTTAGCCTTGGCAATGTGTCAGTCCAAGTGCACGCAGAATTTATTTAACTCATCTACATGTATCTATGAATGAACTGCAATTCTTTCATCATGCCAAGTCTTTATTCCTCCATCACGTGGGAGGTGGGCTGGTGCATTAGCAGGCCTATCATCATTATCACATTCACAATATGACAGTGGTTCCTGACTCTTTAATTATGCAAGCTAATGAACTACTACAAGGCAGCTGTGGAATCACATGATCATCCAAGTCCAATATATGAATTAAATTAATTCAATATTAATAAATTCTGAATACACTTAATTCATTCCTAACTAGGCCTAATTGGCCTACCGGTAACCATACGACCAGGACCTAATCATACGACCCCACTTTTTGAGAATATAAAATATAAAAAAAATTGGGCGGGCCTAAAAATCGGGACGGGCGGTGATGAAAAACTAAAGATTAATTTTAAATGGCCTTAGTTAGTTAGTTAGGCCTATGTTATGTAGGCCTAGCTAAGCTAGGGTCCTGGGAGGGGGGATTTCATGGATTTATCTATGAATTTGGTGCATAAATCCCCCCTCCACCACTGTGAAGCCCCAGATGTCTATAGGCCTGTGTATATGGAGCTGTAAGCCTATTTAATGTACAGTTGATTGTTGTACGTGATGTAGTAGGCCCATGTATGCGGCGTGCAGTGTACTTTTCGCCGGCTCGGGAAGGATGACGAGTCAACATTCCAACTTCAAACGACACTTTCTCTGCAAACAAACGCTCCAGCAAATTGAAAATTTCCCAACATATTCTTTACTTACCAATCAAACTTTCCGATTTGATCTTCGTACAAAGCTTGGCACAGTGGTGACAAAAAAAGCAAAAATATTACCACAAATTGATCGAATATTTCGAGCGCAGCCATGTTGGAAATGGAAACTTGCATTCTCCAATAACGCAGTAGCACAATCAGTTGGTATTTGGCGTACTTGAAATCAATCTTGCTATCGGCGAGTGGGTAAAATGGGAAGATACTCAGTAGTTGTAATGCACTTTATAGATGTAACACTTGTATGATACGTAATAATGACGCGTGATCCTTCCTAAGTGCCAAATCAACTACTGTGCGGTCGATTCAAAACCGTGATCAAAATATACCAAGTATTACCACAGATCTATGCAGAATGGCGTGCCATTATACAGGCCGGTGTAACAGGAATCTCACTCCCCTGGAATGTGTACAGGGGTACCCTCTAAAGGAATGAAACATTAAAGGTTCAACTTACAAATTTAGCATTTAAAAATGTGGACAGTATCTCAACAGATTCGTGTTCTGACTCTCCCATATGATTGGCAAGACCCTTCTGGATGTTTAGTGCAAATTTTGTTGAATGCAGAGTAGGCCTAGTTGATCTTATGATACAAAAGGACTGAATTAATGAGAACCACACGAACGATGAGAACCCCACGAACATCTGCACTGGAACACTAAATTGTGCGGAAAATAGCTCTGTTATCCTCAGAAATGGAATTCAAGGCATCAAGTTGACAGATTCATGTACCCCACTAGCCTACCATAAAAAAATTGAAGCTCCTGTCTATTACGTAAAGCCAAAATTCAGGCAGTGAGAGACATCTGGTGGCAACACATGAAGTGTATCCCTCAGTTACTTCATCGTTCGCAGTTAAACCTTTATGTTTGATTCCTTTAATTTATGTTCTTTAAATGCCCGTTGTAATTTGCTTAGGAACTCCTCTAAAAGACAACACTAGCCAAATCTTCACGAAAAATACGCATCATGTAATTCATAATTCTCAAGAGGTTTAAAGAAAAAGAATATATCACTGATTAGATGTACTTCTTGATTTCATCGTAAAGGGCGAGGACGAGGGCGCCACCTGTACCACGGAGAATGTTGGAGAATGCCCCTTTAAAGAACGCGGCCCCGCCTTCCTGTTTGAAGATCTTGCGCCAGCAGTGGAGAGTGTTCTTGTACAAGACATCCTTGCGTCCACTCTGCATCATCATTCGCCTACGGACCGTATCGAAGGGGTAGGACAAGATGCCAGCTCCGGTTGTGACAACCTGAGCAATCATCCAAGCGACGAAAAAGTTGGTCTTCTTCGGGTCGGAGACGAGCATGGCTTTGGCAGTGTCGAATCCGCCGAAGTAGGCTGCCCTGTAGATTATGATACCTTGGACAGAGACGCCGAATCCACGATACAGACCAGTGATGCCGTCACTTTTGGCGATGGAGGTCAAGCAGTGACCAAGTCCCCTGAATTCACGCTGGTCTGTCCCTGCCTTGCCGATGTCTGCGGCGAGACGGGTCCTGGCGAAGTCGAGCGGGTAGACGAAGCAAAGTGAGGTGGCACCAGCCGCACCGCCAGATGCAAGGTTCCCGGCGAAGTACCTCCAAAATTGTGTCCTCTTGTCGACACCGCCGAGGAAGATCTCTTTGTACTGGTCCTTGAAGGCAAAGTTCAGGGCCTGAGTGGGGAAATACCTGATGACATTGGCCAAGTTGCCTCTCCAGAGGGAAAAGAACCCTTGTTCTTTTGGCACCCGGACGAAACAGTCAATAATCCCTGAAATAAGAGAATTGCTAAGCCCGCGCCGTGGTCTTGACGTCGTGACGTCACGGAGGGTTCAGTGCTGCCCCGGTGGTGATCAAACAAACTCCACGACGGGAGATTTTCGTCACGGGCTTATAAAAAAGGTTTGAATGGATATCAAAGACCCGAGTCCGTCGTCTGGTGTCCGGTTGCGACAACCCGATTGTTACGTTTAGTTGTGTGCGTTAACGTAAGATGGCGTGCCCATGGCGGACCGATCACTGTCTCATTATCTGCCTGTTTGGTGGCACTGCGGAGGATTAGCGACATTGAATGGCCAATGATGACGTCGATTGAGGCAAGAAGCTGTCTGGTCCAGAAAATGGCAAACGGAGGATTCATGGCTGGAAAGAGCGAACAGGTTAAAATCGGCACTCCTCCCATCAACCGAAGAAGGAGGCCAGGAAATCAAACTAGAGCCAGAATGCTTCGGTGGCCCATAGAGCTCATCATTGATAAAAATATTTGCCTTTGCATTTTTTTCCAAGGTTTGAATTTTTTCATGGGGGATTGTAAAATTTTTCAAAGTTCCCACCGCGGTGAGAATGTTTCCGCCGCTCACCGCGGTGAAATGTTCTTACGGCGGTGGAAACGTTTTCACCGCGGTGGGAAAAACTTCGAAAAAATTTACAAACCCCCAAGAAACAAAATTCAAACTTCGTAAAAAATGCAAAGGCATTTATAAGTGAGCACTATGGGCCACCGTATAAGACTGAGATGAAAGTACGACTTGACATATTTAGAGATCATGGTGAAGACAATAGGGAGGTTTCGAAATCAAATGATAAACGTTAACGTTAACGACAACTTTATTTTTGTACCGAAAATGCAATGCAAAATCCGGTTAATGTGTAGTATGAAAAATAACGTTCTTGTAAAAGTTTGGGTTATCGTTTGATTTCGAAACCTCCCCAATATAAAAAACATCCGTTTAAGAGAGCAGAACATGGGCGAAGTGTCTATACGACGGTGGCGTAAAACCTTCAGCAGTCTGCCGCGACGACACTACCATCGTCAGTCAGAAAAGCAATCGGATGTTCGCCTCATTTAATCAGCACCGTTACAACACCGGACACAATCGCGCAATAATCGTCAACCTAACGGGACACGATCTCTGAGACAACATTGCACCATCCGCCATGGTCCTGTCATAAACATTGGCGCCAGCCACTTCCGTAAGGCGTGCCGCTCTAATCAAAGTCCTATTGACGGCCTATAAACTGAAAAGATCAAGAAACGCTTGAATCTGATCAGACTGGTCGCACTCAAAGATGTCAAATTTGAAATCAAATTGTTCAATCTCAACCTGATTATGCTTGTCGTTTGGTCTCGTTTATCGCTCCATTTTCCAAGACAATTGCGAAGTGCTGAGGCGGAAGATTCATGTTTAATCTTCACTAAACCGGATAATCTGGACGCCGTGTCGTCTGTTCCACTCTAATGCGGATATTTTGTGTTCGCTTCTGTCTTTTCGATATCGTTGATGCGGATATTACGATAGGAATTGATGTGTCCGGGGTGGGAGTTATTGCGGGCGTTTTGTGACCATGGTAACATCAATGATTGTGAAATAACGGGGACTCAGCCGACAGTCGACGCGGAAACTGGTACATCTGTAGATTTCACGATTTTGTTGCCAATCTAATGTCTATAAAAACAGGAAAAGAACCGTTCCCCTTGCTTCCTTCTGAGACAAGGAGGTGTCTCAAAATGTCTCAGAATCTGCCAACAAATAGAAAGGCATGATTCCTGACACCATTGTTAAATCAGTTAATTGCGGTCATCGTCATTAAGTTTGACTACAATTCAGGCTATTACATCAGCTGTCAAAGGTCCTCCCGCTGTGAGGATGTTGACACATTCATGTCATCAAAAGTCACCAAATGTTCAGCAAGTCATTTGGACAATTTGCAGCTCACTTCCAGCTCGCGTCTCTGATTTTCAACGCGGACAAAATTATTCCAACCAGCATTTATAGAAAATTGGGCGTTCGGAATCTTTCTCTAACAGTAGGCCTGCCCCAAAAATAGAGCACAAAGGGTGACACATAATAATAGAAGTCACTCTCCAAAAATTTCGCAAATTTTCGACCCCAAGCGGGGTCTTCTTCAGGCTGGCACTTTCAAGTCGAGCTACCAGAAGTGTAGCTGTGTTCTGGTAGCTCGACTTGAAAGTGCCAGCCTGAAGAAGACCCCGCTTGGGGTCGAAAATTTGCGAAATTTTTGGAGAGTGACTTCTATTATTAATTGTATATCAGTAGGCCTACCCGGAAGTCAAAATCTGATAATAAGATGATAGATACCATATTGGTGAAGGATTGCCAGGGCATGGCTAGGCCCAGGTATAAACTCAGAAAAGATACAAAGCCTGGTTACGTCATTTTTCACATCATTTCTTTCCTATCTCTGTTCCTTTCCTTGGCCCCAGGCACGGTCCCTAAAACATGTGGGAAAGTAGAGAAAGTTAACAACCCAGAGACTGACCAAACCTAATCATACGGTTGTGCCCTAATAGTTCAGTTCCACCCTCCCATTCAAGATGGTCACCCTCAAAAATAACAGTTATTTCGCCGAGTTAACTCTCTCTATGACCGTCCACGAAATCTGACCCGATATTGTTGTAAGGGGCAACTTTCCCAAACCGATGGTGAACATTGGTGTGTTGGTCAGTCCCACGGATCGTGGTCATCGAAGCTGAAGGAGAATGTGTTGAGCAATGAAGGAGTCGGATTCCGGTTGAAATAACAGTCATTGGAGCGATGAGCACAGCAAGTGACCAAAAACTTTTTCTGATTTGAGGTGCTACAGACATTTTTCCCACCAAACGGGCTGATGATAATGGACAGAATCTGAGAGGAATGCCGGGTCTTTCCGCGAATGACGTAAAAAAGATCCTCTGATAAGTTTTTTGGCCAAAATGTGCATCCAATCGAGAGTTCGCACTGAAAAACTCAATCATCAAAATGACGAACTTAGGTTCGTTTTCCGTTATCACCAAACTGAGTAGGCCTATCTAAATTCGTCAAAATGACAAGTCCACATTCGTCATTTTGACGAACATAAACACGGGTTTGTCAAGACGACAAGTCCACGTTCGTCATTTTGACGAACCCTTGACGAACATAAACACGGGTTTGTCAAGACGACAAGTCCACGTTCGTCATTTTGACGAACCCTTGACGAACATAAACACAGGTTCAAGACGACAAGTCCACGTTCGTCATTTTGATGAACATCCGTACGTATGCAATAAACAGAGTCAGCATCTTGATGAACCCTCGTTTATGTTCGTCAAGTTTCGTCAAAATGACGGACGTGGACTTGTCATTTTGACGAATTTAGATACTCAGTTTGGTGATAATGGAAAACGAACCTAAGTTCGTCATTTTGACGAAGCAGAGTTTTTCAGTGCGGCTGTTTCAGGTAGGCCCATGTATCCAAACTGCAAGTTACGTTGTTGTGTTGGGCTTTGTCTTTTTCGTTACATTGGCGATACGAAAAGGAAAATTTTCGCCCAGTCTTGGGTTCCATGGCTTTGCCAAATTTTTCATCGAATGGCGGATGCTGGGTAGGGAGACCCAATTGCGCTATCCAACGATGAATCTTCCAAAGCAAGCCAGGTTTACGGAAGTCCCAGAAGCTACCATATGGGAAATCGCCATTGCTCAGATGTTAATTACAGGCTAGGAAACATTTTAATCCACTTCACTTCCGTGTAAACTCAATTTAAGCACAATTTTGATATTCCTAGACCACCGCAGGCGAATTTGACAAGTCATAGACTTATCAACTGTCGCCATTGACCGCGAGACGTGAAATTGCGTGATTTGATCAAAGCAACATGTGTTGAAACGGTTTATCTGAGTTTTTCATCTCGTTCTCTTTTGATTCGAACAGTCGTCTGACCTGACCACCATCATTATCAACATTCTTAGCCCGTCACCAGACCCGAGAAGATGGTATCTCTCACCTCAAAGTGGTTGCCAAGGAAGTAACCAATCAAATGTCCCCGGACAATTAGCTGCGGGATTCCCAATGGCCGCCAAACTTACACCTGAATTTTGACACGAATGATGAGATTCATTGAAAGTTTCTTAATTAGAAAAGATGATAAAGATGTCGTCTGCCTCGGGAAAGTTGTCGCCTTATCTCTGGTGATTGGAAGATAATGTTGACATGATTGGACGCTTGTTGTCATTTGTCTTGATTGCTATCATCCGGTCGCAGACGATGATTGAATCCGAGCAGACGATCATCTGTCTGTTTGTTGACGACAAGTTTGTTGACGCCGCCGTTCTTTGAATTGTCAACAGTTTCTAAATATCATCCGGAATGGAACTCGGCCGAGTCGGCCTATTGAGAACACCCTTGCTAATTCAGTGTGTGAAAAAACAGAATCAGAGAAGCTGACCCCTCATCATGTCCGCCATTTTGGGTGGTTTCACAGCCCAAACTGGACATTCTCGCTCGTTTCGTTGTCCAGCTAATCACCCTGGTAAAACCACAACTGCTGGGTATCGGGTAACTATTTCGTTGCTCCATTTTCGCACGCTGCTCCTCTCAAATGATGCGAACTGAACCACAGCGTTGTTTGTGAAAACCATCTTAGTATTGGTTCTGTTGGGAAATGCTTGCTTAATCTTGCCCCATGCAGTCAGTAAGGCTTTGTCAACGCTCTGCGTGGAGCTCTACCAACGTTGCAAGTTGATCCCCAAACCACGTTTAATGAAACTTAATAACACTGGCGCAACATATTGGTAAGGCTTGTGAAACTGTATCCTTGGGTCAGTAACGCACGCCAACAGCTCCAAGGGTACCTCACGCGGGGATAGTTACCTCGCCTTTATACAGGAAAACCCCATTCCAAACCTAACCTGGTAATTTTACCCGCCATTTTGTGGTCATGTGACGTAACATGGCCGACCCGGAAGCTAGCAGTTGTGCTTATGACTGTAATTTGTGTCCATTTTAAGACAAATTGTTGGTCTTTAAATCATTCTAGTTCACATTTTGAGCAACTGGACACCGCCTAAGTTTGTCTTTGGTTACGGAATGGAGATCAATGTTATTGCTTCTCCGTCGGTATGGGTGTCGGCTGGTCAGCTGTGACCGTAAACCAATGCTGTGACGTCACAGGGTGTCGTCTGTCAAACCGTTACATCTGCCGAAAAGTGGGAGACGATCCGTTCATTCGCGGAAAGCCCATCATCGGCCGAAGTGGGTAGTTGCTGTGAGAGTTTAACAAACTTGTAATCAATTACGTTAAAAAAGCATAGCATGGTATTTTACGAATTTTTCATTTAAAGCGAATTGATATCGGAAAAAATTGATTTAGATTTAGAAATAGAATTTGAAAGGGGACGAATTTTCGGGAAAAAATGTAAACAAACTTCTCCAGAATGTCAACCAAGAAATGTTCGTGCATTCTGATTGGATTCTGATTCTGAAATTTTGTGTTTACAAACACCAGCCAAATGTAAATAACATCCGCTATCAATTCGCTTTAATGTAATCCTTTTCAGTATCGATTCACGGTTCCTAAGCATTCGCGAGTCCAGTCCTCCACTGAAAAACTCTGCTTCATCAAAATGACGAACTTAGGTTCGTTTTCCATTATCACCAAACTGAGTATCTAATTCGTCAAAATGACAAGTCCACATTCGTCATTTTGACCTTGGAGGAATTATACTGACAGTCAGTATTTATACTGACTGACGAACATAAACAAGGGTTCGTCAAAATGACGACCGTGGACTTATGTCATTTTGACGAACCCTTGTTTATGTTCGTCAAGGGTTCGTCAAAATGACGAACGTGGACTTGTCATTTCGACGAATTAGATACTCAGTTAGGTGATAACGGAAAACGAACCTAAGTTCGTCATTAGCCGTGGTTACACTACATAGAAATCCCCGGGTTTTTTGACACCCGGTGTAACGTTTTTGAGCGTTCCCCATCTGCGAGTGTTCCCCTGCTATTGTCTGACGGAATAAGCCGCGACTCGACAATGGAGGACACAGAGAGAAACGTGTCGATCTATCTGCCAGTGTTTCCAGAACAATAGGAGGAACACTGACACACGGAAACACTGAAAACCTTTACACCGGGTCTAGCCCGGCTCTGAAAAATCCCTCCTGAGGCCCGGTGCCCGTCAACACTTCTCAAATTTTGTGACGGGGACCTAAATTAAGCCCTCCAAAAACCGTTCGAGTTCGGAGGGGATTATTACACCGCGTTTTTAACAGGTGTGGACAGAAAAAACCCGGGTTCGACACGGGTTTTTTATGTAGTGTAACAAGGGCTATTTTGTTGAAGCAGTGTTTTTCAGTATTGGTGAGTGTAATCGACGGGTAAACCCTTGTTTCTTCTCTTGTCTGACTGTTATGGAGAATTAGCTGCCATTGTATCTCGCTGATATAGTTGAGCGGTCAGCCGGCAAATGGCCATCTGGCTAGGTTGGACAAGGGTCGAGAGGGAGTCGAGTGATGGAGACTGAACAGGCCCTGCATCCTGTACTAGCTGCTGAATAAACTGGGCTACAGCTACAAATAGGAAATGAAGTTTCTTTTCAGGCACTGACCCAATCATGAACTCTGAATGTGTTTTTTTAATGACGTCACGGTAATAACACACTTGAAGTCCACTGATTGGCTGTGTCTTTGAATGTGCTTCCTTTCGTTTCGTCCCATTTCTGTGACTATAGTATAAAGCCTTTGACTAATAGGGAGTTTAAGAAATCAAACGATAAACGTTAACTTTACGACAACGCTATTTTTTGTACAGAAAATGCAATATATAATCTGGTGAATTCGCAGTATGAAAAATAACGTTGTCGTAAAGTTAACGTTTATCGTTTGATTTCTTAAATTAGGGAGGTTTCGAAATCAAACGATAAACGTAAACGTAAACGACAACGTTATTTTTGTACCGAAAATACAATATAAAATCTGTTTAATGTGTAGTATGAAAAATAACGTTGTCGAAAGGTTTATGTTGATCGTTTTATTTCGAAACCTCCGTATTCCCTATTACCTAGCTTTGGCCGTCATGACTTCGGTATGGCGTCTTTATCCTAACAGCCGTAAACATGGCGTTTCATGTAAAACAAAGATGGAAGAAGGAAGCTCTTTCTAAAACATTAAATGGTTCGTTATCACTTTCAGCTGGTGACAGCTGCGTCACTTTCCCTCATCGCTCGTCAGCAACACTTGAACAGAATGGAAACCGGTCGCTCATTCACCGCCCGATGTAGCCCTATTCTTCGGCCATCTTTCCAGCACCCCTCCAGGCTCCGGCAGACTCCTTCCGTCCGGACGGGATCCGTGTATGAGCATGTCCCGCCCCGGGCAGGGCGAGGGCACAGAGCTAATCTAGAAGAGAGCCTCTTTAGTTGTGTATTATCCCTTAACGGGACAATGACACTCGAGGCCTCTGCCTCGGGCGAGATCTCGAGTTATCTCACGATACTTCACCACATTAACAGGTAATTTGCTCGGGGACTGTGTCCAATTGCAGGAAAAGGAGCACAGTTACTTGAAAAAAGGATATACCAGTCCAGCGAACAACGGGAAAATCACCTCAATACCATGAAGAAAAAATACGCCTGCAGTGTTCTAGCCAGAATTTTTTGCAAACAGGCTGGGATGACTGCATTTTGTCGATTTCCAAACAGGGTGGGAGTGAAATTCAAACGTGTAATAGAAAATGCATTGCAAGTTACATTTTCAAACAGGGTGGTAAAAATTTAAACAGGGTGGTAAAATGACCTCTGAATTTTGAACAGGGGGTGGACTGATAGTCCTTCTTGAAATCTCGTGATTGGAAGTCCTGTTAGTGGGATTCGTCATCGGCTGTGTTCGCACTCAACCCATCTGCAACCCAAGGCACACGACGAAAGCCCTAACTGATTGGTTCAAAAAGGCTTTCAATTAAAAGGCCTATGACCCCATGCAGTACGCCCAGTTCGGATGTCGTTTTGCTGTAGCTGAACGAAGCATCATCAGTCTCCTGTGGAAACCGGCCGTGCCATCGTGAGCAGTGGAGTTGATGACACTTCTATAAAAAACAGTGATACTATCCAATCCCTCTTTCAAAATAAAGCCGAATGTGGGTTTGTCGCCGCTGAAACAGCAACTTTAGACTCTCCTATTGCTGCCTGATATACCCAAGTAAGAAATAAAAGTGGAAAATAATAAGTGGGAAATTTTGGCATTTTGCGCGATTTTTTCAATTTCTCAAATTGGGAGAAACGTTTTTCCCATTTTGAGAAATATCGCCCGAAAAATCATGAAAAATGTCATGTCATTTTAAGTCAATCAAGAAAATGTCATGTCATTTTAAGAAAATTTCTCAAAATGGGAAAAAAACTTTCTCCCTATTTGAGAAATTGAAAAATTCGCGCAAAATTCCAAAATTTCCCACTTTTTATTTTCCACTTTCATTTCTTACTCCCTTACCATCAGTGAGACGGTCCCCGTGAGTCCCTAACTCTTCTCCCGTTATATCACTAATTACCCCGGCATATGCCCTATAAGACCCCTCACACCCTCCAACATAAATTAAGCGTTCAATTCGTATAATCGTGTTGAAGTGGATTACGGTAATTGAGCGAAGGAGAAGGACGGAAATATCAAAATGGCCATGAAAGAGATTTGACTCCCGTTAGGGACTGACTTAATGATCATGGCGACCAAAATAACACCGTTCATTTCGTTCTTTTGGGTAAATTTGGGAGGAGAAGAAAGGACTTGATGCCGTTTTTGACACCGGAAATGAAAACTATTTATTCTTGTTTCGCCCCGTTTTTGTTACGTTCTTTAATGTTGAGGCCCAATTAGAATGATACCTTTTTTTAACGGAACTAGTTTGAAGTTACACACTGCGATTTTCAATCTAATTCTGAGACCAAGTCGCTGGGTTTCCAATCAGTAATGAATGCATAAAGATAACTTTGTTGTAGGTCAGAAGTTGTGGGCCATGTAGAATTAGCGGAATCAGCAGATCTGGCGGATTTAGCAGATTCTGTATAAAATTGAATAAAATCCAATGATGAATGGAAACTAATTAAGTAATATAATTTTTCGTGTGTCCCACAAATTATAAAGGACCGCGAAAATACCTTTTGCAGTCGGTAATCCAAATAGGGCAACAAAAATGGTCTGCAGGAATTGTTTGGCTAGTTGCCGTTCGCGACGCTGTTGTGGCGTTTCCTTTATAACCTGTGCAGCATAGAACACTTGAAAAATAATATTACTAAATTAATTTCCGTTTATTATCAAATTTTATTCAATTTTATACAGAATAGGGGAGACCGGGGCTAGTTGTAACACTTTTTCTTTTGAGGCCTATTTCTTCCTTATAACAGGATGTATTTATTACCTGCTTGGTATTTCGAATATTTGATATCAATGGTTACTTGTACACAAAACAAAGTTCGGCCATCTCTATCCATGTCTCTGAAAAATGGGTCCAAAGTCGACTGTTACCACTTACCCCGTTAAAAAAATGTCGGGGTTAGTTGTAACACAAGTTGGGGTAGGTTGTAAAACATGTTGGGGGTAGGTTGTCCGTTTGTAGTTTCGAGTCATCTTGGAAAATAAAAGGATGGTAACATTCTTTGCATTGCCTAACGGCAGAATCTCTCTACTGAGGGCACTTTTAGGACAGTAAGATAAGGTATAGGCTGTACACATCCTGTGACACTGTAACAGTAGGGCGAACACAGTCTAGCACTGGCTACTTGATGTCCCATGAATCCCGCGTCCCCTACACCAACAAAGGACGGTCGGGTAAGGCCCAATAAGAACTAGACACAAATAGATGTAGAAAAGTGGAGTAGGTTTTAACAGATTTGGGGCAGGTTGTAACAGGGTGTTACAACAAACCCCACCCTATAGTTCAGGTCAAATGTGTGCTGCAATACCTATGCATGTGGAAGTGAGCCTTATCACACTGGATCAGTTGTAACTGGAGACAATTCGTGTCATTTTGTAGGTATATCATTCTTCTAAACCGATCAGACTCCTGCATGCGCATTTTCTACCGTAATTTGCTGTCATATTCAATTGAATGGAGGACGGAGCGAACTGGGCTAAGTGAAACTTGGCTGAGAACAGGAGACTACCAAAAGTTTACAGGCCATCTGCCGAGCTGTTCTGATAAAGATAACAGGAGACAATTCGTGTCATTTTGTAGGTATAACCTTCTTCTAAACAGACCAGTTTCCTGCATTCGCATTCGCTTCCGGGTCATCTGCCGAGCTGTTCTGATAAAGACAACAGGCGACAATTGGTGTCACTTTGTAGGTATATCCTTCTTCTAAAAAGCTTTACAAAATCTCACCACTGGAGAGATTTTGTAAGGTTACAAAATCTCACCACTGCATGGAGAGATTTTGTAAGGTTACAAAATCGCGCCACTGGAGAGATTTTGTAACGTAACAAAATCTCTCCATGCAGTGGTGAGAAATTTGGAAATGTCAAACATTTCCAAATACAAAATTTCTACAAAAAAGGAAAATGCATCCAGGTTAGCTGCAGCCAGAATCCAACCATGTGCTTCAAGAGGACAGGTGCTGCCCTCTGAGCTAAGGAGAAGGAAACTTGGAGAGATTTTGTAACGTTACAAAATCTCTCCATGCAGTGGTGAGATTTTGTAACCTTACAAAATCTCTCCAGTGGTTAAGTTAAAAAGAGTGCAGGCACGCGCCCCCTTGGAGGAAGTTGACCAAGTTTGTAGTGAACCCTCGTCAATGTCTCCTCCATATTTCCACTGAACCGGTTTGCCGATATCTCCAAAGGTTCAAGAGTTATTGCCGTTTAGGCCCTCTTCCCTTTTACCAGGGAGTGGAGATAAATTGTAACTTTGGTTTGTTAGAAAAAATCTCCTGGCGATAAAGTGTAACTTTCATGTGTTACAAATTATCACCATACTAGATTCTCTCAGAGAAAATTCGAAAGGTTCAGGGGTAGGCCGAGTGCATTCGCAATTTCTGTCGTAATTTGCCGTGATGATCCATTGAATGCAGGATGGAACGAACTAGGCTAAGTGAAACTAGGCTGAGGACAGGAGGTAACCAAAGTTTCCAGGCCATCTGCCGAGCTGTTCTGATCAAGACAACAGGAGACAATTCGTGTCATTTTGTAGGTATATCATTCTTCTAAACCGATCAGACTCCTGCATGCGCATTTTCTACCGTAATTTGCTGTCATATTCAATTGAATG
>NMRB01005092.1:14381-25685 GCA_002633025.1 Notospermus geniculatus
ATAGTGTTCAATTATTGTACGCATGTGTTCATTTTGAGTATGCATGTGTGTGAAGTTTTCGAGGGCGGTGTTCTGAGGTAGCACACAGGTGTTTTTACTGTGTTCGAAATTAGAACACATGCGTCCGACGGATTTTATTTGAAATGTTTTATTTTTGACAACATCTTCAAAATGTCCTGCACTTTAAAAATAAATCATAACAAAATGATGCGCGGTAATTTTTGCTGACTTTTGTGCATGAAAAAGATATTGAACACCTAGTTGAACAGTAGTGTTCCAGCAACTGTTTAATACTCGAACGGTTGTGTTCGAATCGTGAACAGTGGTGTTTTTATGTTGCCGCCATGACGTTATGACGCGGTGATCTTCCCTCCACGTCATTGTTGTGGGTACGACGCCTGACACGCCTGAAGACGGTCGTTCGTTGTCAGCAATTTATTACCGATTTTTCATGACTTCTGTTCGAATTTTTCTCCTGAATTTGATTCTGGTATGTTATCAGGTAGGGCCCTAGTGTAGAATGTTGTCATTATCTGTTTTACTACTTTTACTTGCTATTCTCAGCTCAGCGGCTACTCACATCTCGTCGTCTGCAGTGCTGCTGTCCACACTCGAACTGCACTGACGATGCATGAATCCCCATGTAGGCCTATTTGCATGCATGCATGCATTGCACTGAGGTAGACCTAGGCTAGGCCAATGGCATTTAAGTCACAGGGCCTGGTTTATCGGTACCACCGGTAGGTCTACGGGATAGCCTACGACGGAACTTTGTCCGTCCTGATTCCCTTTCCAGTTTCCTCCTTTCATTTTTGGTCCCAAGTGCATTAATTCGCGGAGGCCTAGGCCTAGGCCTAATTCCAGAACACCACCCATTCTGTTAGAGAACACCACCCATTCTGTAAGAGAACACCACGCATTCTTTAAGAGAACACCACCCATTCTGTAAGAGAACGCCAATGCTCTGTAGGAGAACAAACCTGTCGATGACCAACACGACTGGACATTCTGAAAGGCACTTTATATACCCATTCTGTAAGAGAACGCCAATGCTCTGTAGGAGAACAAACCTGTTGATGACCAACACGACTGGACATTCTGAAAGGCACTTTATATGACCAACACGACCCATCTAGAATTATCATTTTTCAGGTTTTGTGCACTCATATGGCTTCAATTAGATGGGTGCACAAAGGTGCGTCTGATGTGTCTTGGACTGGCTTTTGAGAAACGAAAGAAGAAAATTGAGGTACGTAGGCTACATGTAGACTCAGAGCCTAGGCTTACATGTGTATATTAGGAAAAAACCGATAAGCGCTTGCTTTCATTTTTAGTATCACTATCAGGGACCAGGTGAGAGTCTTATTTGTATAAATAACAATGAATAAGGGACACTGCAACAATCGCTCAAAATTCAATGCACATCCTTCTCTTCCAGACTGAAAACCCAGCCGCATTTCTGGAAACAGGTGCAAAAAGGGACCACGAGGTCAAAGATCCTACTTGGAAAGGGAAAACAAAGAACATTGTGTATTGAAACAGGTAATGTAAGAAATGTTAATGTGTTTATGTATGATCTCAGCTCGTATCTAAACCGCTACTGACGCATCCAATAGTTAATGTGCCTCATACATGACATTGGAGAATCAGAATTGAGTAAGTAATTTTTGCAGGGGGTGGAATGTCTTGTCCTTGAAAATTCAACTGATTCATTATCACTTATTGCATATTTTTTCAGAATTTTCATCATGTTCTGATCAGCTCCACACCAAGGATAAGGATGCACCACATCCGCGTGGTCCGGGATGAAGCACTCAACGCACCTGCGCTCATTGTTGTTGGAGGCGCCGTCATCATTACCCCAAAATTAAGGAGATTGGAGCCTCCATGAAAATACGGATGGTATGCCAGCGCATTACGTTTTAATTCGAATTCCAAGATGTGTTCACAGGACATTCTACAGACATTTTTGCTCTACGAGCTCTACCATATGGAAACGTCTAAAAACTTCAAGTTCTTCATTTGAGGAGCGGCTGAAATCACATGACGAACAGTAGGAATATCATGTTAATCATTCATGGCATAAAATGTTCTGAGGATCAAAATTTCTACCATCACTGGACTTCGATTTGCGAGTTTCAATGCCAAGGAACATGTGTATATTAGGCTGGGTTTACATCGGATGACACGCGACACAAACACGCAGGCACTCAGTCCGGACTCTTCCTTTTCACCAGTAATGTCCATTCAGATGTATTGTATTTTGTATTTTTACTTTGTTGTACATGTAATGGATAATGAACGCCTGGTGTTCTGTCAGGCTTCGCAGAACACCAGCGTTCATTATCTGTTACAGAACATGGGTGTTCTCAATCTTTTGTTTGAACACCAAACAACGTTCTCTAAGTGTTTCATGCAAATAACATGTGCTTGTGTTCAAAGGTGTAACACTAAAGTATGTTCTAAAAATAAACGCTGATGTTCGGAATTTGAATGTTCGTGTTCTATTTATCAGAACGCTAGTGTGCAGTTTTGAACAGCAGTATTCAAGATTTGAACAGTGGTGTTTATCAACTACACATAACACTAATGCTGCGTTCACACCTATTGCGAATCGAAATCGGTTTCCGTAAATCGAAATACGGAAATCGATTTGGTTACGCCGGGTCGGGTCACACTACAACTAAACCGATTTCGATTCGAAACAAAACGCGTCACACTCAACCCGAAATAAACTACGTCATGACGTTAGGCCTACATTGAACATGTTGAATGTATACTGTGCAGTACATAACTATTTCGATTTGGCTAATGCGAATCGAAACCGATTCAAATACCGGTTTGGTTAAATCGGTATAAAAGTGATCTATTTCGAATTAAGTGTGACGCGTTATATCGGAATAGGCCTTTATTGCGAATTCGATTCGATATAAAACTCTAGTGTGAACACGGCATAAGACGCGTTCCATAAGTGTTTCATTTTGGTGTTCTATTTTGTGTTCTATTTCTGAACACTGGATTTTACAGTGTATAGAGAGGTTCTTCACGTGACGTCACATTTCCTTGCTAGGCCTACATCAGTGAAGAACCTCTGAGTGGAGTCTGTGCAGGCCCATTGCGTGCACGGGGGGGGGGGCATGTTAGACAGCCTACTGAAAAACTGAAATTTGGTCAACGGCAGAGTGGAAGAAAGGGTGAGGATACCAAAAACGTAAAGACGTATTTTTATCACGGAAGATGTACTTACCTGGACAAAAATAGTTGGCCAATCGGCGCAGTATTTTCGGTGAAATGGAGCACGTTTGAGCCAGTTACTGCGTATATATTCTAAAATACAAACGCCGGCGCAACAACCAGACGGTAATTTAGCGAATCGGAGGCGAGCTCGGGCAGGCCGCGAAGCTATTAACACATACAAGGATCGTTTTTGACTTGTTTACTTGCATTCACACCGGTCATGCAAAACGATCTGCCCCAGCGTTTATTTACATCTCCCACAGCAGAAATAGGCCGACTTCATAACACAGAATTCTACACATAATCAGTCATGCTCCAATAAACGCGGGCATTGTTGACGAAAAAATTGAAAGATCACAAAAGGTGGTGAGCAGTCAAAAGCCACAGTAGGCCTGCAGTTGAGCCTACGCCGCCGTAAGATGTGTGTTGATTGGCTGAAACACGTCGCGCATGTGTCGAGCATTTTGAGAGGCACAGATCGCAATGATTATCTGTCGCTATGGCCCCGAACTGGTCATGAAAGCAACAGTGATTGGTTGGCTAGTTTGGTGCCAATTCCAAGAGGCACTTTTGACGATGTTTCTTTGTATTGGGAACATAGTGACAATTTTAGCTAGTGTCAGTCAGTTGACCAGTAGGAGTCGCTACGGTACAATTCAATGCCTAGCGAACCCATATTCATGCTTGAGTGGAGCACAATTAGGAGAATTTTCTTTTGTATTGGTCCCCTAGAACGTTGCTGCCATCTTTTGGCAATAAGCGCGGCTGACTGCTCCGATAGGCAGCCAGGGAGACATGACTGTTGAATAGGGCAGTACAATGAGTAACTTAGGTTACGATTCCCTGCGCGCTGATGCTGTTTGTTCCACGCATCTTGACATATCAAGGCCTACGGTCACTCCGCCCTTCGAACTACGCTCCCCTTGACATTTTCCCTCCTGAATTCCACTCGCAGCAGACTGTGCCGTTTATCACGCTCGCCCCCACTGCTGTCATCAAATATAATCCAGAAGAAAATATTTCACCCAAAAACATATTCAACGTTTAGCATACCTGTGTTCTTTTACTTGGTACCAAAATCCTTCATTTTACAGCATAATTCGTCAAAAAAACAATAATTATTTGTTAAATCGCGAAGAATCGATAGAAAGAAGAGCCAACTTGAGAGCCAATCAGAAAAGTCCTCGCATACATTAGTAGTCCACAGTGACATCTGAACTTCGACGCAGTTGAAGCCGAGTAAAACATGAATGGTATCCCTTTCCCGGTCATATTTGACACAAACAAGTCCTTCCCTGATGCAAACACGTGAATAGTATCCTTCTGATGTGAAGCTAGCGACGAAACATTGTATTTTCCGCAAATTTCTGACCCCAAGCGACAGATCGAAGTTCTGAAGCCGCCATGTTTGCTCTGTTGATTCACCTCGCGCCCAGAACACCTTATTATTTTGAATGGGATTTATCATTTGTGGGATTCGGTGTTCATTCCAAGAAACTAGACCCTGGACCGGTTTTGAATTTGTCACTTGACTTTCAAGACAAACACCATAATGCCGCTTGTCATTAATGACAACGGAGAAATGAAAACCAACACTTAAAGGTGCGTTCACACTAGGCTTTTACAACGGTTTCAAACCGATTTAAAAGGTTAAATCGTTTTAAGGTGCCACACTAGAGACCCTTTAAATCGATTTGACACCGTTTTAACGAAAACGGTGCACTGATGCGTTTTCACATCGATTTAAGCCAAACCGGTTCAGTTAAAACGGTATCGATTTGTGTGTGACGCCCTGAATGCGTTTTACGCAGGCGCAGTGGCCATCTTCTGCTGTGCTTACGGTTTGGCGGTCTGTTTTCACTGATAAAAATCGCTAGGCGGTGGCCCTATATCATCAATTTTTTCGGGTTTTCCTCCGTTTGGATCACGGCTGGCAACGGGCAAGAGAGGCTTGCATTACTTTCCATCTGGCGAGACGAGCAGATTTATGAACAGTTGGCCAACATGGACGGCGCAACATCCCGATCTAAGAATTGCTGCAAACACGTGGTGGTTACAACAGGACTGCAGAACAGTGCAGAACCTAATTGAAAGCCTTGAAGCACGACAAATCTCATCCTTTCCTCCTTTCGTACATGATCTTGATCCGCCCTGCCTGGCTGAGACGGGAGCTCACAGATGGCACATTTTTAATGCGAATTGAGTGTGGCGCGTCTCTGAATCGATTTGAAAACGGTGTGAAAACGGGTGGGTCACACTCGCACCGTTTTCCGTAGAACGTTTTGCGGAAGTCGGCTTCAAATCGATTTCAGTGTGAACGCATATGACGAATGGCATTCATGTCAAATGCATTCTTTCTGGCAGGTGCATCTGGTCACATACACTACGTATTTCGTGTACTTCGTTAATTGCTCAGTTCCTGGAGGCGAGGTGACAGCTCAGCGAGAGCTCTGATTGGCCGGTCATCTCTCGGCGGCAATGCGAGTGGAAATGTGGGTAGTTTCAGGCAAGGGTGGATTGAGCGAGAGTAGGAGTGATAAGAACACTTGTCAGGGCAAGATGGTTCCACGATGCTCGTACACATTTTCGTTTTGTGACCTGACCGTGCTTGCGACAGCTGATGCCGACTGTTCCGTCGTAGCGCAGGCAATCGCAGTGTGACCTGGCATCCGCATTACGTCTCTATTGTTCTGCTGCGTTGAATTTTATTCCATTACTAGCAAAACCGGTGCTCCGCACGGAGTAGTAGGCCTAAATAAAATGATTGTTTACAACAAAGTATAAGAAACCAAATTGTATTATATACAGTATATACAGTGTATTATAAAAACGAATAGCTCTATGCAGATTACACTATTAAAACATTTTACATAATTATCATGAAACGTACGGCCTTATTTAAGAAATATACAGATTATACTATCAATATTATATTCATTCAAATTTACAAAGTCTCTACGCTAGAGATAAATGATTAGTGATAATAGAATATTTTTAAATCATCATTTCTCTAATGTTGACCATTGATGCCAGAATAAAAAACCTAATGTATTTCAAGAGGAATACAGGGTTAATACCGTACCGTACAGTTTTTTTCCGGGGATGGCTCTGAAGCAAATGGGTAGCTAAAAAGTTTACCTCGTAAAGATTCATAGTTCTTCCTCAAAAATGGATACTGCGCGACGTCACGTCAAGTTACGTCCAAAATGACGTCTGCACGCACGTGACGTCAGCGATGTGACGTCATGTTGGATGGAACGTTCTGACCACGTGCTCCGTCCCA
Source organism: Notospermus geniculatus (assembly GCA_002633025.1). Classification (NCBI taxonomy): domain Eukaryota; kingdom Metazoa; phylum Nemertea; class Pilidiophora; order Heteronemertea; family Lineidae; genus Notospermus; species Notospermus geniculatus. Next base: position 20,902 of record NMRB01005092.1, read on the forward strand.
ATCGACGTCATCTTCGGAGGTACTCGGCTACATTCGGGCGGCCATTGTAACCTACCTCGACCGTATAGGTAAATGTTAAATGCAATACGCTAGAGGTACAAAACGGTTTTTCAAAGGGATTTTTAGGGGTTGGGGTACCTCTAGGTGATTGCAATTAACACTTACCGACTGTATATAGGAGCCTCGGCGTAGTAATCATCTCGCAAATCACGAGATAATTCAGTGATTCGCCGCAGTGAGTGGGTCGTCTGTGACATTGACCGTAACCTTCCGCACTTGATGATGTAGTGCAGACCAATGCTGATACTTTTTCACGTATAAATGGGTTCTTTGCGCATTATATCGGTGGGATAATTTTATTTATTGTAGAATCTGAAGTTATTCAGTGGATTAAGGCACATTTTAGGCAGTGATAACACCGAGGATGGACAACGTTACAATGTCGAAACAAAATGGCCGACCAGCCTTCACTTCACCACTTGAGGTTGCAGTACACAGTTAGCTTTGTATCGGTCCGCATGTGTACCCCATACGATAGTGCGTATAAAAAAGTCGATTTCTTTTGATTGAGATGTGGCAGGTGTGTAGGCGCAACTGTTATGAGTTTGTCGTCGGTTGCTTGATTTTTGAATAGTAGAAGCAATACTGTATCTGTCAGTATTTGAATATTGTCATATCTGTGGATGTGGACAGTGTATGACCGTCAGTAAATGGGCCTGTCGTCTAGGCCAGTTCCAGGAGAATACCACGTCATCAGTTGTTGCGTTACGTCCGAAATGATGTCACGTATAGAGGCTATGCACTGACGTCATCAAATGACGTCATCAATGGGTATGACGCCACGTGTTGGATGGAAAATGGACGGAGCACGTGGTCAGATGCACTGGGTGTATTCGACTCACTGTTCTCATCTGCACCCGAACAGGCCGAGAACAAGGAAATTGTTCTCGAGTCTCGAATAGGAAAGTGCAGGTTACTAGAGAGCTTTCGCTATCCGGTTCCGAGATCCGGACCGCCGAGAACGATACTCGATCTCGTACCCGTTCTCGGAGACAAGAAAGTTCGTTATCGCAATCCCGAACCGAGATATGACGTCAGTGACGTCGTCGACGTACAGGAGAAAGCGTGGGCGCTGGCCTCGCCAACAGTGACGTGACGCTGCCCTTGTTGACCATGTTGACTGCGTTTGGCCACAGGCTGCCCAGGATTTGCTGCTCAATGAAAGAGCAATTAAAAATGAAATATATCCATACGTAGGCCTATTCTTGTGCGAGACAGCGCCAGCAACCGCACTTCACGTAATGTTAATTGGCACTAATTAGAGAGTTTCTGCTATCCCGTTTCCGTGATCGCGATCGGGAACGCGCTGACGTCGTATCCCGTTCTCGATCTCGATGACGTAAGACGAGGCACCAGCGATTCTGCTATCGCGCAGTACCTCAGCCAAACGGCAGATGGCGCGAATGAGCAACATGGCGGCAAATACAAACATGGAACTTGCCCTCCTCGCAGACGACGAAGATTTAATGCTGGGGGCGTTGATGAATGACTCCAAAGATGGTGAATCAACATTTAACAACGACTTCAGTCGATTTGACATTAATAAGATGAACAATGCACAATGTAAGGCGCAATTTAGGTTCATGAAAGATGATATTCCGAGGCTGAGAACTGCCCTGGGCCTACCTGAAGTTTTGAAACTGAAGCATGGTTGTGTGGTCAGGGGGCAGGATGGACTCTGCATCTTTCTACGGCGATTAGCCTATCCTAATCGGTTTGTTGATCTGGAGGAGAAGTTTGGGAGACCAAGCAGTGTGCTCTCCGAGGTGGTGTCAACGGTACTGGACCATCTGTACACACGGTTCAGTGTCAAGTTTACGAGCTTGGAGCAGACATGGCTCAACATCGATAGAGTTCGTCAGTATGCCGAGGCTGTTCAGGCAAAAGGGGCTCCCCTAAAGAACTGTTGGGCATTCATCGACGGAACTCCTAGAGCAATTTGCAGACCAACTCGTAACCAACGGCTTTGCTACAGCGGACACAAGAGATATCACTGCCTTAAATTCCAATCAGTAGAGACTCCAGATGGCTTGATAACCAATCTGTACGGTCCTGTGGAGGGAAGGAGGCATGATTCGGCCATGCTAAGAATGAGCGGACTGATTGATAAACTGGAAAGGGCTAATTTCAGAATGGACGATGATGAACAAACTCTGATGTGTATCTACGGCGATCCAGCCTATCCAGTTCAGAGACACATCCTTGCACCTTTTAAAGGAGCAGTGGTCACACCAAGACAAGCAAGATTCAATTCTGACATGAGTTCTCTGAGAGAATCAGTTGAATGGGGTTTTGGGAAGGTCGCAAGCATCTGGGCGTTTTTGGACTTCAAGAAGAATCTGAAGTTATATCTGCAGCCGGTTGGTAAATTGTATCTTGTTGGGGCTTTCCTAACAAACTGTCACACCTGTCTGTATGGGAGCCAGACAGGAAGCTACTTTGGTGTTGCTGCTCCTGATTTGGAAGATTATGTGTTAGGGTAAAGAACTGGAGTGAACATTCTGTCTCCTTGTTGGGGCCTCAACTGTCATACCATACCTGCCTGTAACAGTTCATAATGCAGGATGCAGCTTTTCGATCTAGTCATGATGATGCGATCACGATTGCCGAGTTTCAATGTTATGTAAGAGGTGTCTTGTTTGTGTGTGGGGGCCGAGGGGGGAGGGGTTCAGCCTGCGGGCAGAGGCCATCCAGACCATGTCAGGTACAGCTATTAAAAAGGAAAAGAAATGTTGAAATAGAATTTTAAAGTCATCTCATCTATTTGTTCTTCTTTCTTTACATGTCCAGTAGGCTACATGATAAACTAGGTTTCATAGCCTTAACCCTGTAAATACATCATCAGTGATAGCATGGGTACTTTGCCACTAAGTAGTTGTAAAAACTTGTATTACATACAGCAATTAACAGATGGCAGCATGGAGATGACCAAAATTCCAAAAAAAATGATTGGACAACAGTGAAATATAACAAGCAACATCATATGATGGACTTTGAGTCTCAACAGAATGAATGAGTTCAAACAAAACAACTTCATCTTTGGAAACTGCCAACATGGCACTATTGCAGTTCAGCAGCACTACTTGTTCAACAACTTTGCGATGAGATCCATGAATGCTTTCCTCTCCTCCCGCTCTGCTTCTTGCCTCGCCCTCTCTGTCTCCATCCGCCTCTCATCCAACTCCAGTTTTTTCTCCATGAGCCAACATCAAACTTTGTCTTCTTAGTGGGTGTAGATTCATCCTCTTGAAAAAAAGTTATTGCAGTCAATATGAATTCCAACTACAGTTAAGAAATCTTGTGAAACTCCCCAAAATTTTACATGCAGACCAGGTGTTGTGAGATTAAACAGGGCTACACCTGCCTCTGAATGTCAATCAAGATGGCTCAACCGAGGGTCATGCTAGTAGCCTACATATACCAGTATATGTAGTGAGAAGACTTTTTTAGAATATCCTAAATTATAAAAAATCATTGGTCTGATTATAACTTACTGTTCATTCCCTCCATTGCTTTGCGGCGGATGGCTTCTCCCTCATTTTCTTCATTTTCCCTCCTGCGCTTGTCTTCAACTTTCTTCTCCTTCTTTGCCATTTCTGCTTCATTTTTCAAATCCCTTGTCTCTTGCAGCAGTTGCTCCCGTTCGTTATACTCTTCTTCCGTACCAGATCTGCAAAGAAAGTTAACAAACTTACCACTGATTTAAAAGAAAACAGCTGCATGGACGAATACTTTAGTGGAGATCATATTAAATTGCTGAATGCTCCCTTTATGGAATACAGGCCTAACAGTCGTCAGATTTCAGAGGAGGACCAAAGATGGGACATGCTCGGATTGAAATAGAGAGCGATACACTTCACTTACTTCCTAAGTGATTCCATATCATCCCTTATAAAATTCGCTAGGAGTCCAGTCAGCCTGTCTCTAATGGAACGCTCAGAGAATGGTTTGGCATCGGGACGAATTACGGCAACAGCAGCATTAACATTATCAATTATTGATGTCCACTTCATCTGGTCTTCAAAAGGGTTAACTGCAACCACTTCACGTAAACACAGGATGTCAATTGATGGGGTAAATCTGATGAATTTCAATTTTTTGGCTGTAATTAGGGGTTCCATTTGACACTTGTCAGGCTTGACTACTTGAAATTCCATTTTGCAAGAAATCTGGAAAAAAAACGTGGAATCACTGAGCACATTTCGAGGTTAGCTGTTGTGTATAGTAGTGTGTGCATGCAATGAATAGGGCCTATGATCTCTTCCTGACTGACGAAACACACTAGGGCTAGGCCTAGGGTAGGCCTACATTACATGGCATTGCCATTGCATTAATAGCCTATATACCTGACTCGTGACTGACCTCTCCCCATGCTTTATTCCTGCCTAAGCCTAGGCCTATTCCATACGCAAAACGGTAGGCCTAGGGGACCCTACAAGTAGCCAACAACTCTGTGAACAGGGCAGAGGTGAACACACACAGCCTAGGCCTACATACACTACACTACACTCTACAGCCACACAGCCACATGTGTGACATCCACAGTAAAAAATAGTCTCAGTGCAGCAGAATCGAAGCGAAAAGAGACTCGAAGTTATCGTCGATATATGGGCCAATTAGCAACAAAAATATGGGACAACACCACTGCCATCTACATCGGTATGGGAGACAAAATATTGTGTTACCAAAACATAATTTTCATAGTGGAATAGAATGGGTTAATA
>NMRB01005095.1:3290-21919 GCA_002633025.1 Notospermus geniculatus
TTTGCCCCCCCCCCCCCCCCCGAGAGGCACTTGCCTCCCAGGACCAAACAAAAAGCTAAATATGGCCCTGATTGTGACAACCTCTTTAACAGCACGTTATTACCGTACACTGACATTTTAAGCATTTATTCCACCGCTGAATAGTGCCAGGTATATCCAATTGTCACCTCTATGGTCTGGAAAGCCCCAAAAAACATATCTTGTAAATTAAAATTAGCAACTCGTGAACTACCTACGCAGATCTATGGCCATCCTTGTCAAGGTGAAACGAATTTACATTTACATGCCTTCACGAAAAAGCCGGAACCTCACACATCAAAGTGATGACGTCATCCATCCCCTGGTGGTGGCATTGGGAACCAATGTGGGCAATTCAACCTTGATCCTGGAAATTTTTGCCCTTACTCCTGGTAGTGAGGTTAAAAACGGAAGTGGCCGTTGAAAATTCTAACAGGGGTGTTGCGAGATGTGAAATCGGTGTATTGAGCTGTCGAGTAAAACTTATCTTTTGGTTTGCAGTTATATGGACCTAGAAAAGTATGAAGAGGCAGTGTGGGATTACGATAAAGTTTACAAAATGGAGAAAAGTCGAGGTAGTTTATCCTCGATTTTGAAGAGGATTCGTGGTTTCTGTTGTCGCATTTGAATTTTCAGGAAAATCCTGATGAAAGTCAGTGAATGTGCCATTTTTCTGTTGGCATTTGGTCTGTGTCTTTCTTCTGTGACAAGAGTGAAGAATGGCAAACAGAGCTGTGGGTACATAAATGTGACCTACATGTACCGGGTACTATGGTGCATGTTGATGTTGTGAAAAGGTTGCGTGTGGGGGGATTGGGAGGGAAGGGGTTTCGAAACTAGGCCTTGTGGGTTATGAAGTGATTGTCGGGTGTTTGGGAGAGTACCCTCTGGTCAACCTCATTATTGACAAGCAGTCGGTCGTATTCACGTCATGTAGAAAATGTAACTGTTAAAAAATTTGGATTTTGAAAAAATTAGGTTTTTGTCTTTCCATTTATACTCAACCAATTCTCAAACTATTTTACTAAATTTTGAGCACATGTCCATGGCTCTCCTTTTCCCAATAATTGCAACATAAAACTGTTGTTCCACAAATTCAGTGTGCACCGACAGGGATTGCATATAACTTCTAATTTATATACTTTTCTCTACTAGTGAACCGACAGTTACTAGAGGAAGCTAAATTAGAACTAAAGAAAAGTAAACGGAAAGACTATTACAAAATCCTAGGTGTGGAACGACATGCAACAGATGCAGAAATCAAAAAGGCGTACAGAAAACGAGCATTGGTGCACCATCCAGGTACGTTTTGAAACAATTTCTTAATATTGCCACTTTTTGTCGACAGCTTTTGCACTATTTTGGCACTTCATGATGTTTGTGTGATGTTTTTTCATTTTGACAAACACTACTGAGCACTTGAAATGTTAGGTCAAGTTTTTTTATGTAAATTTTTTCTCTCTTTTTCACATCTAGACCGGCACAGTCATGACAGCCCAGAAATACAAAAAGAAGAGGAAACGAAGTTTAAGGAAATAGGTGAAGCATACAGTGTGTTATCAGACGCTAAGAAGCGATCACGCTACGACAATGGTCAAGATCTTGATGAATTCGAACACGGATTCGCAGGTACGTTGTGGGAGTTGGTTTTTCTCACACAATTCTTGGTTGACTCCATACTCATAACTCATTAATTAGCACTGTGCCTGTGAATACCGCTTTACTCCCTGCAGCTCGCAGCAGTATCCGTGGTAACGGGGCTGCACTGAGTCAAGAGATTAAGGGGTAAATTTATATATAATATTACCAGTCACCCACTGATCATGAAAATATGTTCTTTTTTCAGATGTTGATCCAAACACGATATTCCAAGCATTCTTCGGCGGACCTGGGGGGTTTTCGTTCGGGCACCAAGGGTTTGGACAGGGGACAAGTTTTCACCATCAGAGCAATCATCATCAGGGTGGTTTTCCCGGATTTTCTTTTCATTTTCAATGAAGCAAAAATACCATATTAGGTATTATTAAAAACAATGGTTGCGATTGGTACTTGGTGCCATAAGTAGCTTCTCTCCAACCAGGAAGGGAGGGGGGTTCAGTTACTGCAATTTTTTGCGGGAAAAAACATGTTATTTGCAGACTTATCTGCCACGGAGAGGTACGTATTACTAGAAAACTTATTTTACAAGTTCGGGGTGTACGGTCATATTAAGTGTCTTCACTGGAGTCAGAGGTTTCTCACATTGACGGACTGCTCTGTTCCATAATAGTGAATTTCCGCAAATCTGACGAAACAGAAGTACAAAATACGAAATTGGACTTCATCTCCATGACGTAATGTATTTTAGGAGATGGTTGATACATAAATGTCACATGCTGCAAGAGCATCTTTTAGCATTATGATGTTGGACTGATAGAGTTATGGTGTATATTAAACTTTGAAATTTATCATTCGTTCCCACTTCGTAGATACGAAGTGGAATTTAAAAAGTCAAGATGCACCATAATTCTCTCTCTCTCTCGGTCTTACATGGTATGCTAAAAGACGCAATGGTAGCAGGGACATTGGTGGTAGCAACCATATCCAGAAATACATTACGTCATGAAAATGAAGTTGAAATTCGCACTTCGTAACTTTTGTGTTTCGTCAGATTTGCAAAACCTTGCTAACATGAATGCATCCTGTAGGGTAATTCCTGTTTATGCCAACGGAGGGTCGTGACATACCGTAGCTTCCTGGGGTTTAAACCGTGACCACACGATGACAAAATGTTAACCTAAATGTGTATTAAGCCGGTTTTTTATTTGTATGGTAGACGTGGCCACCAACTTTCATACTAATGTGGGTGATCCGCCGGCTTTATAACGAGTTTATAAAGAGTTTGTGATTATTTACGATGGTTGGTGGATTGGCGACAATTTGCGTTAACACTTCGTTTGTGACTCGATTTCTATTTATGACTTGTTTGTGATGAATTTACAATGAGATCAGACATGTTTGATTTGGCCACAAACTTGTCAATCCACGTCCAGAATGACATCACAGGATGCTATGCCATCTAACGTCATAACCTGCCAACGGTGTCGAAATCTGGCCGATTCCATCGGACACATATTTTTCGGTGGATCAGCTTCAACGTCACCTCATTTTTTGTACGACTAGTTCACGACGAGTTTGCGATTCGATTCCTTCATGACTACCACCCTAAACTAATGACAATCTATCGTAAACTCATAATAAACCTATTCAAGCACCCGCCAAAAGTCGGTGGATCACCCACATAAGGTGCCTATGCACCAAAACCAAATTCAGGCCAGTGGCTTCGCTGCTATTTCAGTGAAGCGCCCACAGGCGCAGATGCATGGGGCACACCCGGCCCGTGGCCCCCTATTTTTCGGTGACCAACGGTAGAATAATTGCCCTTTTTCAAAGTGCCACAGAATTGCCTTGTGCCGATAATTTGTCCCACAGATGCTGGGATATTGCACCAACAGTCTCCTAGATTTGAAAATTTTCTGGGAGATACTCCATGGCTTCGTGCCTTCGGCGCTCGCCTTCATCGGGCCCGCCTGTGGCCTTCTGTGCCCCCTTCACCAAAATCCTGGATCTGCCCCTGGCCCGCGTAGAAATAATGCGGAATAATGCCTCATGCAGGAGATTTGTATGTGGAACTTCATGGAAATAGTTTTGAAACCATTGGCCTGTGGGAACCGTACTGCGAAACACACCAAAATTTTGTTTTGGTGTGTACGCCCCTAATATCCGCACCCCTTGTTTCTATTTTTATTGCCAAGCAGTGGTGTTTTTTTATCATAATTTCCAGGATTCTGTGTTCAAAATTGTTCATATCGTAGCTAGGCCTAGTTTTATACACGGCTTTATTTCAGAGTGTTGTTAGTTTTAACGTCAAATCTTGAACAAAAATGACCGACGATAAGTCAGCCAGATTCCAATTGGGAGATTTTTCTAGAATGTCCGAAGTATTTTTTGTGGGAAGCATCAAAATCTGAGACATAAACTAGTTCGGAGATTGATAAAATGTGGTGCACAAAGGTTTTTTCCACGAAAATTGCGAACTCGTACAAATTAGTCCATTTGAAGCTTTCTTCATGCGTGGGGCTTTCACCAAATCAATTTCCCTCAGGATAACCCTATCGTTTGCCATTGCCATTTGTAAACAATAGGCAGAAAACTGCACCAACAAATTACTCATAAGACAAAGAAAGACTGGACCAAAAACAAACAAAATGTTAACAAACAAAATGATTTTCGTGGCCTGCAAAAATGATACATTCTCTTTAAATGATCGTCCCACGTCAGTCGTATCCATTTTGCTCCCAACTCAGGATATATCATAGGCCCCATTAAATAAATTATTTTTACAAGCTGACAGACGACATTGTACTGCTCATATTGGAACATGAAATATACATGAAATAGTAATGGGTTTCTAAAGTGAAAGACATAGCTTCCTACTGGATTCGAACCCACGGACCCTCGCGTTAGGCATCAATCGCCAGCACTCAGGGGCAGCACGCCTTAACCACTAAGCCAAATCCCCATTTTCAAATTGGAACAGCCCCAATCAGACCGCGTCTGCTGATTCTGCTTCTTTTTCACATAATACAAATCCTGTCGTAATGTGCGGTGAGCATTCGTGTTGAGAATTACGAAAGGCATGAACTCGAGTCATACATTACCCATATCATCTTTGCAGCTGGTTCATCATGGTTCATATCTTGTGCGACTTAAGATGGGTTTTGCTGTGATGGGTCACATTTTCTTTTGTTCTAGGCCTAATATGGAGTATGTAAGAAGTATAAAAGCAGTTATATGTTTTGAAGCTGCTACAACCCTCGAATATAAAAATGCTACCGGTACATTCTTTTCGGACTCAGAATGGACTCGCAAGATAGCTTCTTTAAAGGACATAAATAATGATGACTTGAATTTAGTTTGGTATTTCAGAATGTGTGTCTCTTGAACTGTTGAATTATATCTGCGACTTAAGTGTATACAGATAATCGCAGCCAACCTTTAGCTTGCTCATAGTCATATCATCTAGGCCACGCCAATAAATCCGTTAGTCTTCTGCGAAAATTACTGCTCAACCCAAGTTCCGGAAGGAAAATATAGAACAAAATGCCAGCAAAATCTGTGAAATGAAAAGTTAAATCTTTCAGGGTCAGTCGCAGTTTGGTGTAGAGTAGACTTGTTCCAAATTCCAGGTCACTCACAGAAAAAGGGTTCGGCGGTAATAAATATCTGACTGTCGTGTAGTTTGACTAAGGGCCTGGCCACATTATACGACTTGAGCCCAATGCGACTGCTTTAAATTCTGTTGGCCAGTTGCACCGGATAATGTGGAAAAGTCTGCTACTGGTCGTAGGCATTCATAGACAGTCACACAGCCCTGTCTTACAAGACTCAATTGGTCCAGTTTTAAGCTAGGAATCCACTGCTGATTTTCTGCGTTGCAACTTGCTTTGCAACCTGCTACCTGCAACTGAATATCGCAAGGAACTGATTCCGGTCGCCGAACGATTGCCGACTGAAATTGACCACATCTTCACCATTGGTGGAAATCACGTTTAGTGAGCCCACTACGGCGATCGAGTGCCCAGTTGCAATGCAACCCAGTTGCAAAGCAAGTCGCAACGTGAACTCAGCTTGAAAATCAATGGTGGATTCCTAGCTTTATGATACTGAATCGTAGATAGTCGTGTTGTGCGAACAACCATGCGGCTTGACCCGATTGTCGGATCACGAAGTACGGGAAATCTTACAGCCGAGTCAATTGCGATAACCAATCAGGGCAGTTCATAGTCACATGATTACAGTCATAATGGCTGACTTGAACGGATGACCAGAAAGACCAGCTAATTGAATTTTGGCGGGAAAATGCCTGCCTCAGTCGGCTGATGTAATCTTAGTCTGGACACTCCAGTCCAACGACTTATTTATTGCAAGACTTGCCAGATAACGGGACGGTGGGGTTGCAACGTGCACTGAATTGTATAAGTGGCCAGGCCCTAAGATTTCAGAATTTGTGTAAATCGCATACATTATACGGCTTTTAGTGTGTATAATAACTCGAAAAATGTCAAATCATAAGGCAGAAATCTGTTTTGTCAATACTTTTACGTATAATGTGCATAATTTCTGTGATACAGATAAGTTTTAGAGGCGAGGTATTTTGTGCTAGACGCTTACGCTCCCACTCTTCTGCAGTTATGTTCCAAGGCATGGATGCTGATGTTTTTATCATTCATACCTGAACACCCTAATAATAATATACATTTTGTACATCCTCATAACAAACAAGCAGTGATGTCAATGAAAGACTTGTTGTACGTCAGTAAAGGGGTCGATTTTCTGGAATTTGTACTGACAACAAAGCCATCAATAGTTAGTTTATCTGGTGTGATTTTGGTTGTCTTCAACTTGTGTGTCAGTAGGAATGTTCCTTGTTCTCATTCCCCTTGCCTTTCCCCCAAAACAGTAACATCCACGTTGGAATGACCTACCCTCACGCCTGCGGTATTATTATGGACATTATTTGGTAATCTACCGGTTATCTTTATGACAAGTAACACTTTGCGTCAAATTTTCTCTTTCAATTCGTCCATGAACTTCTGGAGACTGCAACTGAAAATTCGGAAGGTTAATGAACTAGCCGGTACTGTTCTGTGAAAGAAATTTTTAAATAATTCTGGTTGGGAAAAGGAGAGCCATGGACATGTGCCCAAAATACGATGTCATTTAGTGAAAAATCGTTTGATAATTGGTTGGCATTCACTTTGTGAATGCAATTTCCATGTTGCTTTCATTGGGAAAATGAGAGCCATTGACATGTGCTGAAAATAGGATGGCATATACCGGTAGTGAATGCTTGATAATTTCAGTGCAAAATGTTTGCAAATTGGCGGAGTATTTTGTAATGCATGTAATGCCTTCCCCATCTGCAGTCATTTCCGGGGCAACATAAACCTTTCTATGGCTCACAGGGATTATTTGAAACATCGTTTGACAATCATGACCATCTTGAGGTCAGCAGGGACTCTTTCTGCTCATTCCCCATTCCCCCCTTCCCCCATCACCGCTGCATTTCCACCTTTGAAGTATTGGATTGCTGAGGTTGGCAAGGTTGGCGAGACGACTGAAATGTCACTGTCCCTGTGTTATGGGAAATATTCACACAATCGTTCTTAAGTGTCCATCACTTGAATCCTAGTGCTCATCTTATTTACACGCATACACAGATGCGACTCGATCTTTGATTACTTTTGTAGTCAGACTTGAAATGACCGACAGGAGCGTAACTCTGTAGTCCCTTTTGATCCCTAATTTGTTCACAAAAAAACAACACTAGAATATATCACGTATACTCCAAGCTGCACATCTTTTATGTTTTACAACATGTCTGCACTCTTGATCCCTGAACTTGTCTTGCTTCCTGTTCATACAACTGGAGATGTCATATTTGTCCATTCCCCATGTTATTTTTACAATTATTAACGTTAGGCCCTTTAGTTCTTTTTCCGATGTACAAATCTCTGTAGCAAGGCGAAGGATATTTCTATAAATTTGGTGCTGTAGGCCCCACAGTGTGGTTTCAGGCACAGGAGCCTGTACCTTATTACTCATAGACATGAGTCAATTAGTATTGAAAGTAGGGTTAGGCCCCCTTTCCGTTTGCCCCCGCATCCCTAAATACATGTATACTATATCATAGGGGACCTAACCCTAACGTTTACCCTTACGTGATCATGATCATGATCTTTACTTTCGACACTAGGCCTATGCGAGGTCAGTGTCTATGAGTATTAAGGTACAGGTTCCTGTGTTTCAGGCCTAGTCATTTTGTGAAGTGAAATAAGGACAAGTAAAAATACAAGTACCGGTAATAGACAATTCTCAAATTGGCATAAACGACAAAGATCTGCGCACCTCCGCCGAAATCTCAACCATAACCTCAGTCTGAACCTGAATGACGTGACGCAGAGAACCCCACGACCGTGACTTCGACTTCGCGTCAGAGTCGACCATTGCTGAATCGTGGATTGCTGGTTTCAGATCGAGGTTATGGTTGCGATTTCGGCGGAAGTGCGCAGACTCGCTCCAGAATCGTCTAGCTTTTACTCTTTTTCTGTTGTGCATAAGCACTGGAGGATCCTGTACAAACTAGAGTAAAAGTATTTACTGGACTTTATTCATTCCACTGATTGATTTGATTATGCACTTCATAAACTTAACATTGATGGTGATATTTCCCAGTTTGACAGTATATAAATTTATCTCGAGATTATGTCATATCAGTAGATAGCTCGGCCTCCACTGGAAGGTCAGGGTTCGAATATTCGGCAAACTGTACCAGATCCTGTTTCTTTGTTCTCTCGACAAAAAAATTATGCTTCATCCTGCTTGCTTATCTCTCAACCCACGCGAGATGCGTGTTGTATCAGTAGATTGCTGGGCCCTCCACCAGGAGGTCAGGGTTCGAATATTCAAAAAAATCAAACAGACTAGAGTATCCTGTTTCTTTGTTCTTGCGACAAAAACTTATGCTTCATCCTGCTTGCTTTTCTCTCAACCCACATGAGATTTGTGTTGTATCAGTAGATTGCTGGGCCCTCCACCAGGAGGTCAGGGTTCGAATATTCAAAAAATCAAACAGACTAGAGTATCCTGTTTCTTTGCTCTCTCGACAAAAAACTTATGCTTCATCCTGCTTGCTTTTCTCTCAACCCACGCGAGATTTGTGTTGTATCAGTAGATTGCTGGCCCCTCCAGGAGGAGGTCAGGGTTCGAATATTCAAAAAAAAATCAAATAGACTAGAGTATCCTGTTTCTTTGTTCTTGCGACAAAAACTTATGCTTCAACCTGCTTGCTTACCGGTATCTCTCAACCCACGCGAGATTCGTGTTGTATCAGTAGATTGCTGGCCCCTCCACCAGGAGGTCAGGGTTCGAACATCCAAAAAATTCTACCAGACTAGAGTATCCTGTTTCTTTGTTCTCTTGACAATTTCTCTTGACTTATGCTTCATCCTGCTTGCTTTTCTCTCAACCCACGTGAGATTTATGTTGTATCAGTAGATTGCTGTGCCTGCACCGGAAGAATATTTGGCGAACTTTACCAGTAAAGAGTAATAATGCCGTTCTGGAGTAACCTGCCGTTAAGGAGTAACCTGTTTCCATGTTTTCTTGAAACTTATATAATACTTCACCCTGCATGCTCTTTCTCAACCCAGGAGTTTAAAATTGTGGCCAGAAACCTGATCTAGTGTTATCTGATTTTTACACTGCCCTACGTTGTGCCTATGCTGGCCTACGTGGCAATACACCGAAGAACACAAATGGGTACATGAGATGGGCGCAAAAAATTAAACATGTTTAATTTTTCACGTACTTTCGGCGTAGAGCACTGGCCGTAGTTTTTGCGCAAGTCTATGCAACACTAGGCTCATGTACGCCATGCCTACGCAATAGTATGCTACCCTACGACAGTCCGACGAAAAATCCTTTCAGGCTGGCTTAGTGTTTCATATGGAAGGGCGTATTGTTGCATACTTTTGCTTAGTCTGGATTCAGGGACTATGCCAATCCTGCGCGTAGCAATGTTTATTTTATGAGTACGCAGCCTAATGTCAGCATGCTCGGTACGCCGCACAACGCAACTCTACGCAGGTCCGGTGTGAAAGGGGCTTACGGTTTCTGCTGTATCTGACTTCAGGAATGTGAAGTCAACTGATTATATTAATGCTTATATGACTGTATAAAACTTGAGCTTCAATTTTTCTTTCATCTCAAGATTTGTTCAAAACATTTATTTACGTATCTTTGTGTGACTAGCCTCAATTTTGTATGCCAACGCAGAAACTATCTTTTTCCGATCTGTATACTAATTGGACTGGACCGTGTGAAGTTTTAAGCTGCTGAAATTGCTTTGCTATCAGAGGTACATACATGATTCATATCTTGGAAATTGTTGTGTTAAATATCTGTGGGAATTTGCGCGAGTTTTGGCTAAAATTTAAGTTTGATTCATACTTCAGTTACCTGCAGTCCGACGCGTGATCAAATTTTCAAAACGCTGCGGTCGACGCTGAGCCTCAACTGGCGATTTTTTGGCGTCCTATCGTGGGGCAATGAGTGGTGTCATGATAGGCCTAATTCTGCCCTATCAAAATGCTGGCAAGTCGCTATGGTATGAATCAATATAATGATGTTCAGATCTAGATTTGATCGTGCGTCTAGATTTGATTGTGCATCTAGATTTGATCGTGCGTCTAAATTTGATCGTGCGTCGGACACCGGTGTTCAGAGTATGAATCAAGCCTTTGGAAGAGATGCAGAGAAGGCAATTGATGTGTTGTGATTTGATTTTCAAAAGTTTTCTTAGGCCTACAGATGTTTAGCCCTGTCTTAGGTGATTGAAAACAACTGGGTGATGTCTGAGTGACTGGATAATTTAGGGTTAAAGGCCCGTTTCCACTAAGCGCTTCTGCCAAAGCAATTCAGTTTTCACAGGGTTAGGGTAATCATTCGATGGTTTAAAATATATGGCAGGTTGATTATCCCAATGCCTGTGAAAACCGCTCCACTCGCCGCAGGCCGCTGTGGAATCCACAGAGAAAATCAACTTGTCCGAAAGAGGCAGATGGTGATAACACCAAGGAATGTTGTTAAGCCTTGTTCACACGGGCAGCGTGGTGCGATGTGAAATTTTTCGCGCCTGATTGCTCTCACTGAAGCCTATAGCTGTTCACACTTGCGGTGCGACGCGATGCCTAAGAAGCAGTAGGACGCGACAAGCAATTTCCACCACCACCGATCGCTCCTGCAGTATTTTTCCGCGTTGAATCGCCTGCCGTGTGAGGATTTAAATGATGTCATTTCCACCAATCATGACCACCGAACGCAACCGCATCGCGCCGTGCCGCGTTATGTCAAAACTGACACCGCTTGGCGATTTTTTCAATGCATCGCATCACATTGCACCGTGCCGCCAGTATGAACAAGGCTTTAGACTAAACCTGGCCAAGAAAAACAACTTACTTGGCTGTAAAATAACTGTTGTCGTTAAAGTTGTCAGGTAGAAAACCTGCTGAAATTTTCGTGCGTTCTATAATACATACATGTGGTGCATGCAGCCTTTCTAATACTGGTAGTTTTTTGGCACATGCCCTTGGCCGTGTTGGCGATATGTCAGAATTCCTAGGTCATCCTGAGAGCGTATTGCAAAACTTTGTACAATATAATAAGACAACACTTACCACTATTTTATTAGTATTTTTAGTTAGTGTCTAAAAAATATCTAGGTGCTTTGTTTTTCTTTTAATAGGGCAATATTATGCGCATCATACAGGGTGTACCAAAATCCTGTATTCCTCATGTGCGTTATGTCAAGTCTGTACCTATTCATTTTACACTCTTTGACCTATCTGAACAATAAGTAAGGGGCACTACTGTTCCAGTCCTTCAGGGATTCATGGTTCTTCAGATTTTAACTTGGGAAACCCTGTTCATATACCGTATGGTTGTTGGTGATGCCTACTGTAAAATGGGTGCTGTAAACCACTTCACTACCGATGCGTCCTGCATCATATTCACTACATTACCGATGCATCCTTATCATATTCGCTACACTATCGTAATCTGTGTCATTATGCATTGTAATGCATTTTAGTAAATGGCCCTAGTGCATGCAGATGTGATGCTATGGGCGACTCGTGACAGTCCTGGACTGGATGACCGGTCTGTTGCAGTGAATTCGACGTCATGGACCAGAAAACCGGCCTGTGGTGGCAAAATGGTTAATAGATAAGGGTTTTGCAGCTCGTTCTGTTTGAAAAAGTGAAAACCTGAAAATAAGGTGTTACATGCCCTTTGCAAATCCTTGCCCTTACTGTTCCAGGTAGAATGCGGCAAATGTGCAAAACTCGTCAATTGTGGTGTCATTTTATTGGCCAGAATATTGCGCATAAAACCCGGTCTTGTTGAAAAGGACTATCATTGTAATTTGCGACAAGTTGTATCCACGCACGAGCAGTAGACTTGCATCCGTGCAAATTTTTGTTTCCATTTCATTTCATATTATTCACAAGGTCAGGGTCATTTGAATAAATAATGTACCTGTGTTCTATGATTTTGATAATATATCTGTAGGCCTACTTATATCGGTTTTACAACTACTGTACTGAACTGCAGTTATTTTGGGGTCATTTTTTGAATATTGGGCATCAGGCCTAGTTAACGGTACATAGGAGCTCATTTTTCACTCGTCATTTGTGATTTGGGCACAAATCATCCGTTACCTGAACAATGAACATAGGATTCTCCATTAACTGTTCGCATAGGCATTCATTTTCTGATTTTGATTTTGAATGGAAAATGAGGAGTGAAAAATGAAAAGTGAAATAAATGAAAACTGGCAGCCTTAGAGTGTGTAATCCGTGAAAACATCCCATGATTAGAGTTGTTATTTTGTTACGCGTTAAGGAAGAAGTATTTTTCAACCAATGAGGTCGATTCTTCTCCATTTCCTCCGACTTTCTGTGTATTCATGGTTTTAATCTTGCAGGTAGATTATACACTTAAGACAAATTACTTACAGTATTCCATGCTGTTTAAAACTGTAGGGAAATGGACTCATAATGTGTTTGGAAAATTTGACTGATTTATACTTTGTAACCTTTCTTCAGATGATAATTTGAGAACAGGGCCGTATTTAGGGGGGGGGGCGAAGAGGGCAGTTGCCCCCATGTGCCAACCAAAAAACGTGACTTTCGTGCGGATTTTGGGCAAAAACCGGCAAAAAGAGGTCTTCTGCCCTCCTGGACCAAAAAGTTAAACATGGCCCTGGAGAAAAAAATCTTTGGGAAGGTACCAGCACCAACTGACTTAAGGACAGGAAGCATTAACTCGTCTGCCTCCAGGTTTAAGCAGAGAGAATCTTCTGCTGAAATTTTCTAAAATCCTTGAGAATGAATTGGAAAGAATTTGAAGAAACATTCTTCAGATGGTTGATAGGAACAACCCTTCTTCAAATATTTTTCAATTTATACCGTAGGATGCGAGAAAATTTTGTCAGAAGATGCCACCTGGTGGGTCCTGCAGTGGATGAGTTAAACGACCAGTCTGACCCCAACTTGACTACCAAGGTTTGTGGCATCTCTGTGCCCTCTGACTACTCTACCGTGATTTCAACACCAGTAGATCGCTTGGTTCAAAGTCGTAGCTGCTCAGAGCCTGCACAACTGTGTGTGGAGAATACTGGGCACTTTCTGATGTGCGGGACTTAGCTGCGATGTGGTACTGCTTCCAGATACGGCTAGTCAAGTTTATAGCCAGTATATGTGAAAAGAGTGAACACAAAATCAGGCGCGTGTCCAGGATTTTGAGCAGGGGGGGGGGGAGTGTAGGAAAGTTTGAGGGGGGAGTGCAAAGGGGAAATTTTGTAAAATCTGCACACTGAAGACGCTATTTCCCAGCATTTCAGCCTTTCAGCCAACATGCCCTTTCCTCTCTCTTATTTATGTAAAAAATTTATCGTCTGCGCGAGCAGGGGGGTTCGGACCCCCTGGACACGTGCCTGAAAATGTTCAACTTCTATCATTCTTCTCACTCCATCTCATGAAAGTACGACTTATATTGATGAACAATTGCTTGAACTAGAATCCAAAACCTATTTTTTCATTTTATACTTTGGATAAGCAGACAAAATTGGACCCGATGCTGGTGATATAGGTGTAACTTTGCAATATTTGTTCACTAGTCCCATGAGAAATTTTTGGAGCAATTTTTCGGTTCAGTATAAAGCTATAATTTTCTTTGACTTATTGGTGTCTTTGTGCAGTGTAAACATCTGGAAATTTTTTATTTTCAAGCCTCATACTTGTAAATTAAATGTAGGTTGGGTGCTTTCATGTGTCAAGTCTGAGTGTTGCACACTACATTGTACATTTTGCTCATAAATTTCGCTCCCTTCCTGAGGTGAAATTTTTGATGAAGTTGCTTGGGTTATTTTGTGGAGAACGGGTAGGCCCTATACAAACGCATCCCAAGCAAGGAATCCCTAATCTTTATCAACAAGCAAGGTACCAGCCTCTACGGCAAAATGAACCAACGTTTTTCATGGATCGTATTAGACTGGTTCCCAGTCCTACCATTACTGCAAATATCAGCTGTAGTTGTAGAATCTGGAACCGGCAAATTGTGAATTATTTTAATCGTTTGTGTGTTTGCTTTTTGTACAGTATTTGTATAGTAATAAGTCAACAAGTTGTGGACGTGACCCCGAACTGATGTAGGGTTCACTTGACCTGTACAAAATCCCAATGTCTCGCGAAAATAAATATATAAACTGACAAATGACAAGTTAGGTTCCTCTTTTGTTCAGTGCATTCCTCATGGCCAAAATTACCGGTATCACCCAGTGGGTATGTCAAGCCCACCTTGCTATTCCAGACAGCAACACACCCAGTGTTACACCAGCGAACTACCTGTATTGCACCTTATGTGCATTACCATCTTCTAGATAGATGGCAGCACTGAGTCTGCACAGATAGTACCGGTACTGGGAAATGGCAAAGGATATACACAGCTCTAAGGTCCAACTGTGGAAACGGCAAAAGAGTAGGGAAGTTAGAAGCTGCTTCGTGATAGGACTTTTTCAATACCGGGATAATTTTATTGTTGGGAAAAGGAGAGCCATGGACATGTGCCCAAAATATGATGTCATTTAGTGGAAATTGTTTGAGAATTGGTTGAGTATGAACTGAGCAAAAAGAAAATATAAGATTTTAGTGAAGAAATTTATCATTTAGTGATTTAATCTCTAAATGATAAATTTCTTCACTACTAGTAAATCTTAAATATTGGGAAAACGAAAGCCATGGTGGACATGTGACCAAAGTTTCAGTGACAAACTTTTGAGAATTAATAAAGCAGAAGCCAGGGCGGTTGCATGAATAATTTTACTAATTTCTTGGCAAAGAGTTGTGAGCAGTGCTGGCACTGGTATCTACGCCAGAGTTACCAATTTTACGCCACGTGAAAAATACCATTAGGACAAATCACAAACTAAAACTGACAAATGAATCAAAGAACATAAATTTATTATTCATTTTCCACTTCTGGTATGGATACATATTGTATTTCAACTTTCTCTTGCCTGCAAGAGAATGTATTCAAATATTCTTAACAAATATTTGCCCACCTCTTGTTAGAGGACGGTAAAAAAGTCCGCTTTGAACAGTTATTTTAGCCTGAGCTACAATGTACATGCATGTTCTTCAAAAGTAGCACTTGAGTGAAAAGCTGGCAACACACAAATTTATGATATCTGTAGGAACGTTTCTCATTGACATGCAATCCTGAAGATCGAACGACCCCCCCCCATTGGCAAACAGTGCCCTCACATTCAAAGCAGTTTAACGCATTGAGGGGAGGCCCCAGACCCCGGCGTCGAGGCATCTGGGGGCCGTCGGGGCGACCTGGCTCACACAGACTATCTCCGTGAGATTTCTCTATCTGTGCAATCACTGATACCCAGAAAGATGCATTCATTTGCGTAAAATGTCTTAAGTTCGATATCCTGTACAGAAATTTCTCACCGAAATGTCCACCGTGGTGATTCCCATCAAATATGCTAATTAATCCAAGTCTGTGCTAACTGACAGCCTCCTTGTAATCATCAACTACAGTTTGCACTGTGTTAAAAGCATCTTCAAAGTCATCCTGAAATAGATCAAAAGGGTAAAGCTCAGAAAAATGACCCTTTATTATCCCTTACTACAGAATGTATTTCTGACAGCCCAAGAAGTCACAGACAACTTTGGTAAAATCAATTTGATTTTGGTACAATAATCAGAAACTGAGTTTATGAATTTTATTTTTCTCTTTGCATTTATTGGGAAAAGGAGAGCCATGGACATGTGCTCAAAATATGATGTCATTTAGTGAAATGTTTGAAAATTGGTTGAGTATTAATAGATCAACTGGAAAATTAGCCATTTGGAAAATTAACAGAATATAATGGCTTGTAAACTCTGACTAGACTGCAATGGCACCATAATAGACCTATAGATCCATTCAAGTAAGGCCTACCTACCCTTGTGCAACCATGCTTCCAGTACCAATGCAGATAAGCATTTGCATCGTATTTTGCATGTGACTTTTCCAAAACGTGTTCGAGGTATTCGACAATGTTTGAATAGTTCACTGCCATCGTTAGTGACGTGGTGTCTTTCATTGTTCCCAATGTGTTCTGTGTTCCTGAAAATGATACAAGGGATACGAATCTATTAAATGTCAGAACCAACTTGGACTCAATTCCAATAATAGGCACTGAACGAGGACAATGATTTTGGACGTGTATATAAAACACACAGCGGATCTACCCCTACCATACTTTTACAGTCAATTTTCAGACCAAAAACATACTTACCCCTCCATAAATCAATAGGAAAAGGATTCCACTTGACTGTGTTGTACGCCATTTTGAACTTTTGCTCGACTTTCTTCATGTGGGCGAGGAATGTGTTATTCCTATCACCTCGTGCTATGATCAGACTAGCAAGGGAGCTGTACTGAGAATAAGGGGTAAGGAAACACAACTGTGGAGGCGTGAGACAAGCGAAATGAGCTTTTTGTACTAGTTTGCCCAAATTTGGCAACTAATCTGCCCAATCACTTTATTTTGTTGAGCCCAGACTCATTTTACCTGTGCTATTTGCCTAAAATTGCCGCTTGAACTTTTTGTCAATCCCCAATTTTGAGAATTACCATGGCACTGTTTGTGACCCAATCTACTCGATCTAGGCGCATGTTGCAGGTGATCATCACTGGTCATCAGTTTACTCAAGTATTGTCACTGCTCTCCACTACTATTGTCAACCTGGAGAGACGGACATTTCAGCTATTGTGTTGCAAGGCCATAAACCCTTTCCTCGTTTGTGACTTGCACCTACTTTTGCTACATCGGGTCACATTTACTGACCAATCTTACTGACGATGCCAGGTATATTACCTATAAGTAGCTCTTTTAAAAGGAATTCGGAACAATTTGTTTTGGCAGAAAAAAGGATACTGGCTGTCCCTTTTTGTCATATCGGTTGTGACTGTTCATTAATGCTGTTGTGAGGTTGTCCCAAGTGCACCTACTGGAAAACAGAATACAAACGAATTATCAACTGAGCTACATGTTAACCCAAGTCACAGAATAGCACAAAATTGACACACAAAATGATAATAAGCAAGAAGTCAATCTCCAGAATTCACGAATTTTCGACCCCAACCGGGGTCTTTTTCAAGTGGAACTTTACAATCTGAAACTCTAGAAAAGACTGATAAAGTCTTTTCTAGAGTTTCAGATTGTAAAGTTCCACTTGAAAACGACCCCGGTTGGGGTCGAAAATTCGTGAGCTACATGTTAACGGGGCAGAAGCCCCTCTTCAAGTATCATTCACTGTGCAAACATGACGTCAAACACCAGATTTCATTAGGCTTGCTCCTGGTATGAAACTCAACCTCATTGCATAGCAGACTATGAGAGAGATTGGCAGTTTATTACGACTGAGCAAAATCTCTTTGACAGAACACGTGGTGTGCACAACATGAAATGAATTTGGAGGCACCAGGAGAAATGTTAGCGTGTTATATAGTGATTCTACTTACTTTCTTGTGACTTGGTTTGTGTAGATGAATTTCAGTGACGGCATTGGGCAGACCGACCTAACCAACTCCCATGGTTCTATACCAATACTGTGATACCTGAAAAAATTCGACGGCAATGACTGAATAATACAGCTGCATTACAGAACATGTATGGCAACACTAAAGGTGTGAAATTACCCGAGAAAACCCCAATATCACAAGATTAGTGTGCATTGCAATGGAATTTGTCAATTTATCCCAGAACACCTCCAATATCACTAAAGCTTGAAATAGGGTTTGTCAAATTGCCAAAGACACCTCCGATATCACTAAAGCTTGAATTGAAATAGGATTTGTCAAATTGCCGAAGACACCTCCAATATCACTAAAGCTTGAAATAGGGTTTGTCAAATTGCCAAAGACACCTCCAATATCACTAAAGCTTGAATTGAAATAGCGTTTGTCAAATTGCCAAAGACACCTCCAATATCACTATTAGTATTAGCTTGAATTGTATAGGGTTTGTCAAATTGCCAAAGACACCTCCAATATCACTATTAGTATTAGCTTGAATTGTATAGGGTTTGTCAAATTGCCAAAGACACCTCCAATATCACTATTACCGGTAGCTTGAATTGAAATAGGGTTTGTCAAATTGCCAAAGACACCTCCAATATCACTATTAAGCTTGAAACAGGGGTTGTCAAATTACCAAAGTTCACCTCGGATATTACTAAAGCTTGAAATACAGTTTGTCAAATTACTTCAGGCGTGATGAATCCATAACTCGGACAGTGCTGCCACCTATAATTATTAGCTGACAACACTCACACAGGTACTCAGAATAGGGGGAATGGTGCACATACTTTTTTGGAGATGTGGTGTCTATTGGTAGAAGTGTTCCACACAAACAGGACGCAATCTGTTCATTCATCTTTGAAAATGAAATG
>NMRB01005096.1:0-15264 GCA_002633025.1 Notospermus geniculatus
TATATATCCATTCACACCAATGGTTTGGGACTGAGGGTGGTGGAATTATGCGTGGGCGTTTTTTGACCACCCTGTATATACCAAGCTAATAGCGAGGTTGCGCACCTTTCCGACTCCCGACTTCAACTACGAGAATGAACTGCAGTGCGCTGTGGACATCCTTGATAAAAACGACTTGATAGACGTTTTCATTTCGTCAAACACCATAAATTGAAGGCAGACAAATTTGGCCTTTCAAATGGGAAATGCCGATAAATGATGAATATTGAAGTGGTTGAAGTCGTGAGCCTAGTCGTGACTTGAAACACGACTATAATATTTGCGATGTATGTGCACCATCCGATTACAGGTCAAAACAATTCTGCCACAAAGTTATGGCATTCTACGATTTGCAAACGCCTATCAAGTCGTTTTTATTAAGGATGTCTAAAAGCGGACGGCAATTCATTCTGGTAGTTGAAGTCGGAGTCGGAGTCGGAAAAGTGCGCCACCTCGCTAATGTCACTTCTACTCGGTCCATAAAAATACTCCTCAATATCTTACACCTATGCCATTACAGCAAAACAAAGAACATCTCATATTCCGACTGAACAAACGCCTCTTTGAAGTAGCAGTTCTAGTAACTTTCTAGTCTTATGGTACATTGGACTCTCCCACTTCACATTTCGACATCAAACTCAGCTAAGTTTCCCTTTTTACTTCATGAACTTACGGATAGAACCAGGCCGTATTCTTTTCATCTTGAACGGAAAATGCGGATACTTTATTTCCTTGAGGATCTTTCCCATCGTCAAACACACTCTGTTGTAAATTGCGCCAGTAGATGCACTGATAGTTAAAGATGTGTCCGCGTCTTTCGGTCACGCTTGATTCCATTTTTGTAAACTACGCCACATTCACAGGGGACATTCCAGGTGCGGACAAGGCAATGCGGACGTAAAAACGCGGTAGGATCGGTGACAAGGATCTACATTCGAGATGGAAGTCACACATGCCAACAGAAACGTGACCATCACCCAGTCATTGGCTGATAATCATTTATTAATGCGGCTCGCGTTCAAATATATGACGCAAATTGGGTCAATATTCGTTATCACACTCGGGTTGCCCAGCAACGTCATGGCACTTCTGGTTGCTACGAAACGAGGGAACCGAAACCAATCGACGTGTACCTACATGGCGGGTTTGGCCATCGCCGACAACGCTGTGCTCACCAACTTTATTCTTAAATCCTACCTATTTTTCTGGCTGAGAGGGGATGTTTTCCATAACCAGGGACTGGTTGTAATGTGAGTACATACCAGGGTTAGAAAAAAAAATTGAGCAGAAGATACGCCAAATCTGTTATTTTCAATCCTTTCCCTTTATATAAGTCCCACAAAATCTGCAGTTTACCCTTTATGCCACATTGTATTTTAGTACACTTATTATCCTCTACAAACAGGAATTCGGTCTTATATGTAATTATACAATGTCCGTGAAATGCCATCAAATACGGTTAGCGGAATTCTGGTTCTGGCTGCATTTGAAGTCCGACTCTGTGTCAAAATTTGGTACACTTGTATTTTCAATCTACATCAAAACAGTACCCGTACACCAAATTCCAAGTTTCTAAGCCAATCAGTTTAGGAGGGTGCCATTCAACCCTGTTAACGAGAATGGACGCCAACAATGACCACGACGACGACGGACGACACGCCATAGAACATCTCAAAGAGAGGAGCTAAAGCTTTTAGAAATGGCGATTTAACCGAAGTACATGTACACATATTGTCGATTCTGCATACCATAATTAGTAAGAAAAAGCCCCAAGTGTCAAATAATAGTGACGTTTCGGAAAGCGGACGAAACACGAAGTACGAGACACGAAATTGGACTTCACTTCCGTGACGTGTGTATTTCAGGAGATGGTTGGTACCACAAATATCGCCTGATGCAAGAGCATCTTTTAGCGTACCCCGTTAGACCGACAGAGTTATGGTGTATATTAAGGCGGGGGGCTACCTATGCCGACTTTATTGACGCTCTTTGAAAACAAGTGTCCTAACATATTTATGACAAAAAGTAACTAATTGATGTCAACAAAATGTTTTAGCTACAACCTTTATGCTCCCGTTCTGTGAAAGAATTGTTCATTTTGACCAATTACGATGGAGTTAATTAAGTTATAACAAGTTGTCAAAATTTGAGTTCGCAAACAATTTTGCAGACTAGGGATGCGACAAATCAGTTTCCCATATAGTCTGTAACATACAGGCCTGATGCCTGCAGGGCCTAACGATCCGTTTTTTACGAAAGTACTTTCCATTTAATTAGTATAAACTATTTAATGCCAAAAAAGGCTCGATTTACAGTTTTTGAAATATTTCATATTCCCGACCAACTATCCAAAAAAGGCGATGGTGTTGCCCTAGAATGCACATATGGCAATAACATCCAAAAGAAATTTTTCAAATATATGTGTCCAAAAAAGAGAAAACTTGTTTGGGAAATTTGAAAATTTCCATACCGCTGGCAAGTTACTTCTTTGTTATGTAGATTTGCATTATTCCCGCCCTTTAAGTAAACTCTGTTCGGCCACTTGTGACCAAAGCACCAGTGTCAGAGCTGAACAATACCCGCAGTGGACACAAAAGATTTAGGGTCGGCACGTACACTGAAGATTGGTTTTCGAAAACAGTATACCAGGGTGAGCGGATTTAATCTGAATGTGAATGACTGGTCGCACAAAGGCCAGTTCCGTAGATTGCCACTAGGGAATGAGCTCAGCTATAGGTAGCCCCCCGCCTTAAACTTTGACATCGTAGATACGAATGGAAATATACAAATTCAAGATGTACCATAACTCTCTGGGTCTGATATGCTAAAAGACGCACTGGCAGCCTTGACATTTCTGGTTGCAACTACTTCCAGATATTAGGCCCTGACAATGAAGTTGAATTTCGTATTTCGTATTTCGTGCTTCGTCAGATTTGCTAAACCTCACTACTAATAGCCAAAATGCTTCAGTGAGGTATTAAGGTAGAGATATTGTAGAATGTGCAGTCAGAATGAAAAATAGAGATTTTTTACTGAAAAATTCACTCACGACCTTTGCTTAAAAATTAGAGTAGACTTATATCTTAAGTCTTATATCGGGCAACCCAAAAAAGACCCCATAAGTAATCTTCAATAAATTCAACACCATACAACCTGGAGTCTCGATATTTTAATCAGGCAATAATATGGATATTTGACCATTTAATGAAAAAAAATCAGCCGTGAATATGTAATAGTTTTGGAATGACGAAAGAATCAAAATTTCACATCGAAAAATGTGATGCCGCGCTGAAATAAATAACTGGCGGCGAAACATCAAACTTTAGCACTTCATATTTCAACAAGAATATGACATCTTGATGATGTCAGTGGTTCCCGACTTCTTTGGTGTAGATTGTCTTTTTCCTACTGGAATATTGTTTGGCGACATTGTATTGTTTTGTGGTCCCATAAGTGTGGCCTTTTTCAAGGTTGACCTTGACCTTGACCTGTGATCATCAAAATCATTGCATACTCGAAATATACATTCTCGGTAACCTCAGTATGGGTGATATGGTGACTCTACCGTACCTCCACCACAGGCAGAAATATTCAAAATTATCAATTCTGACCTTGTCCTTGACCTCTGATCATTGCATTATCAAGTCTGACCTTGACCGCTGATCATTGAGATCATTGCATAATCGAAATGGGCATCCTCAATACCTAAGTATGGGTGATATCATGCCTCTGCTCTGCCACAGGCAGAGATATTTCAAATTATCACGTTTGACCTTGCCCTTGAACTCTGATCATCAAGGTCATTGCATAATCGAAATGGCCATCCTCAACCTAAGTATGGGTGATATCATGTGTCTCCCTCTACCACAGGCAGAATTATTTCAAATTATCAAATTTGATATATCAAAATCTCATGATGTCTCAATCACCCAGACACTTGAGGCTGGGAATTTTAACGTGGTGGTTCAAAAAGTACTGCATCGAACAACATCACACTCCATATTTACAAAGCCGTCCGAATGAATTTTCTGAAATTTCTACTGAATAAAGAGTGGGATTTTCTTGTTGCTAGTTTAATACCTTAAAGGGCTAGTCTGCCAGGGGGAAAATAGTATCTAGGACCGAAAATTGCAAGTGTCATCACCAGTCACTGCATCTATGGATTGCAGAATTGCAATATTTTTTTTACTCTGGCAGATGGACCCTTTAAGTACAAACACCGAGCTTTCTACCATGCACACCAAAAATCATCATTTCCATTCCAACAGGTGAAATTTCAGAAAATTCTGTTTGATGGTTATTGAAATGCGAAGTGCTTCAGTTCGAATTTGCGCCGACCGTTATTTTAGCCCGACATCATTTTTTTTGACGTGAAACTTTGTTTCTTTCGAAATAGTAGGCCTATCTAGGACCGAAAATTGCAAGTGCCATCACCAGTCACTGCATCTATGGATTGCAGAATTGCAATATATTTTTTACTCTGGCAGATGGACCCTTTAAGTACAAACACCGCGCTTTCTACCATGCACACCAAAAATCATCATTTCCATTCCAACAGGTGAAATTTCAGAAAATTCTGTTTGATGGTTATTGAAATGCGAAGTGCTTCAGTTAGAATTTGCGCTGACCGTTATTTTAGCCCGGCATCAAATTTTTTGACGTGAAACTTTGTTTCTTTCGTCATGTCAAAACAATAGGACATTTACGGCTGAAACGTCCGACATCAAATGGGTAATATCCATATTCTTATATGTCTAAAATATCACATCCTACCACAGCAGGGCTTTGTCTCGTAACTCTTCATACACTCCACACAAAGCCCTGCTGAAATTGGGCCTCCCAGGCAAGCATGAGGCGGTCAAAAAACACTGCCCAATCAGAATGCAGCATTTTTAGGGTGTGAATACTAATAATAACAATCAAAAATAATAAGAATCTTTCCTATACATAGGAAGAACCTCTGTGATAAAATTCAGTCAATTTTGGAAAAATGTAAGTGATTTGTAAAGCACAAAACTTTAAGGTCAAACGGGGTGAAACCACGAAATTCGTAACTCTCCAAGTTATCCTGCCAACACAGGTAGTGCAACTGGCGTATGGAACAGCCGCGCCAGGATTCACTGAATGTTCTATTTCAGCAGGGGTTTGTGTGAGCGGATGAAGAGGAGCGAGGTAAAAACCCCTGCTGTGGGGGGGGGGGGGGTGANTAGTAAGGATGTGCATTTGAATACCATAGAAAGGAGCAATTTAATACAAAAAATTATTTCGTAGTTCAAATAACCCAGCAGCCATGGTTATTTTTGTAAATTTCACGGCTCCTGTGAAAGGAACGTGTCTGACATTGGTAAGAGAAAACGACACTTGGTCACCAGGTCGATTGAACATTTTTCCCAGAGATCAGCCATGTCAGATCATTTGAAGGATTGTCTTATTTTTGTAAAAAAATAATGCCGATATAGCGAATTTCTCAAGAGTAACTACTGCCGAGAATGATTATGCTCTTAGAATCACTTGTTCTATTGTATCTCCAGTTGTGACACCTGTATAACATGAAATTGTTTGGGTCCGGAGATTGCTTGGACAACTCGCAGGGTGCTAATGGGACACCTTGTTTAACATGAGTCATTGAACGATCTTTTTTGAAGAATAACATTGATTGGGATTTTGCTTAGGGGTTACGGCTGCTGCCCCTGAGTGATGGCGATTGATGCCCTAATGCGAGGGTCCGTGGGTTTGAGTCCGGTAGGAAGCTATGTCTTTCACCTTAGAAACCCAATTCTTTTATTATTGCCATTTAACAATCAAAAAGGCATTGTGTTTTAAAACAAAAGTCATTATTGAACAGACAGCTGGCACAACAAGGATCAGCATTTTGTCTTGAAATTTTCAAATGTTTTGAAAGTGATCATGACAGAATTCTTTTGTGTGACATATTCTATTTTATTACTTTAGTGTACATAGTGTGACTGTTCAGTCCACACTATACGCATGATATGGAAAGAGGTCATTTGACTTATGCACAGTGTATGTTACTGTACACTCAGACAGAAATACTCTGGTTTCGTGTTTTTAACACACCTTTCAGATATTCAAGGCGGGCACTGAACGCGCCGTCCCCGCAATAGGTACACAAAGGGTATTTCAGTTCATTCACCACGGATGACCAACCGCTGGGCGGCATGGTGTCTGCACCGCTCGAGACGTCTAGGCCTTTTCGGGCTATCTAGTCCACGTGGTCAATTCAATTTCATTCAACTCCTACTGACGGCCGAACGCCGCAAGGATCCAAACCACAAGTCATTCATAGTCTGATCAGTTACAACATGCGGTCAACTAAATTCAATCCTCCCCCGCCCTATCTCCACCTAGGCCTTTTACTCCAAGATGCCTATTGTCATACTCAATGCATATTACGATGGAGGCGGTCTCACCACCTTGTAATGAAGGTGTGTTACAAACACGAAACCAGAATATTAGGACACTTTCTACATTCTAAGTCATTTTCCTCTTTTGTCTCTAACCACTGGTTATTTTTCAAATATCAGCAAAGGCTATTGACATGGAGTAGCTGATATATGAATAACAAAGACAATCATGATGTGCTTCGTCCATTCTTGTAACCTCCAACAGCTTTAGCCTTTGAATTTGAGAGGTTTTAATGGCACCCATCATAATTATCTTTGTTATTCATATATCAGCAACCCCCTGTCAATAACCTTTGGCGCAGAAAATATCATATGATTATATAATCCGCCTGCCATGATGAAAAATATTCTCATTGATAAGAAAAATAATTCGTGGTTAGATACATAAGGACGGAAAAAGAGGAAAAGGGCTTAGAATTTTGAAAGTGTCCTAATTTTTCTGTACACCAGTGTAGGTTCATCTGATGAGGGTTAGCGTGATGCTACCGAAAATGTTCGTGGATTATTAAAACTGCATTCTTAGAAATATGAAATGATTTTTCTGTGACTTTGCTCCTTCCTATGGCATTCGAAATAAATTGATATTTGAGGTTAAAGACTGCCATTTCTGCTACATTGTTGAATTGCCCATGTGTGATTCTCTCCCTTCATTTTGTCGCGGAAAGGTTTACATTTTTCATGGCCTACTCCTCTGCCATCAGTTCTGGTCTCTTCCTAGCCGAGATGACGGTTGACCGCGCCATAGCAGTATGGGCTCCGATGAAGGCGCCCATCTTGTGCAGCCCGTCACGTGCAAAGAAGGTCATGGCCACGACGGCGTTCATCACATTTATCTTCAATATGCAGCTGTTCTGGGTCCAGGCATACAGCATCGACGAAAAAACAGGTATTAAAGCGAACAAGTCAGATATACTCTCCGACTTGTATGCAAAATTGTTTACGCTCAACTTCGGCAGACCACGAGGCTGCCGAAGTCGAACGTTCGGTAATGTTCGTAATGTACACTAAGCTTCCTACCTTGAAACACCCATTACACCCTACGCATACATTTACTCTTGAATCGTGGAACCTAATCAACTAGATTTATCATCTATATAAATGTTCAACAAATTTCATCTTCAACAAAGTAGGCATTATACAACTTTCTATACACCAGTTGATAAATTGCTTAAAAAAGATTACAAACCACCCGAACATGAGAAATCATGGATGGATAAGAAACCAACAAAGGAAGAGCTAAAACAAAACAATAAACCTGAGGAAACCCCCACAAAACCAATAGATATTTTAAATTTTAAAGTTTATGTCACAGAAACAGAATATTTTATGGTTAATTTACCAAAAATTATTCCAAAAAGCATTAATTTTACAAACAAAGAAGACGTTGCACGTTTCAAAAAAACCACTCACTTTTTATCAGAATCAATTTAACATGGCTGTTTGGTGCGTAACAACAGGTTGTGGAATTTCTCTAAATGAACTTAATAGTAATATTCCATTAATCAAATCAGTTTATAGATTTCACTTATACTATCAAATAAATCTAATTTTCAGATATCTATTAATCCCACTTCCAGGAGAAGTTCCGGACACCAATGAAGAACCGACGATAAAAAAACCAAAAAAACATACAATTTAATGGATAATTACATGAACATGAGAAATTACAATTTTATTAAGGTAGAATTTGGAATTAGTGATGACCAAGAATTTTACATTGATGAACCTTGGCCATATGATTATAATCCAAATCAAGATTTCTGGAAAGGAATAACTGTTACTTCTGGCGGTCATCCTGATAAATATCCACATATGTTTACTAAAGATTGGAATGAAGGTGTAGCAGAAATGAAAAAACATGACGCGCCAGCTTTCTTCTACACAGTTGTTAAAAAAGCAAGAAGTAAGAAAGTATTTGATGTCCTAAAACAAATTGATTACCTAAGATACATGAAATTCATACCAAAGACTTCTAATGGTTTAACAAATGTTGGAATTGTAAGACTGAATGATTCAATTAGAAATTATGTTTATTGTGTTTTATCAGCACAAACACTGACTAAAACAGCAATAGTTAAACAGTATGGTACAGAATTGATTGCACAGAAAGAGTTTTAGTTTTATTACAGAATGCATTCAATCAACATCCTGACATTCCTACTTCAATTAAAAATTATCAGGATGCATTAACTCTTTCACATACCAGATTAGATTATGTTATTGGTCCAGGACTCTATATAATTAGCTCAGATATGCGTTTTAAACTTGGGATTGTAGATGGTTATAACAATAACCTCCAAATAGCATCTACTGATATGTTACCCGGAAAACATGATATGAATAAAGAAAAAAGAAGATCACCACCATTAATGGAAGGAGAGCCAGTAAAAACACAGATAACAAAAGTGAAAAACTTCCCAGAGTTACCGAAAGGTGCAAAACCACCAATTGAAAAACCACCAAGTGAAAAAACTGAAGCAAGCGGTAGCCAAGCAACCACTGATCGCAACGCGCCAACAGACCATGAAAACATGAAATTCATTATATTTGGTGTAACAGGTGCATTAGTTGGTATAGCTCTTCTTTTACGATAATTAAATGGACAGGGATGCAACTCAGATTTTTCCAAAAATACAGAACTTTTATAACCCCCAGGAAAGGCAGTACATCATTATGTTAGACATTTAGGCGTACATTTCTATGCATTCTGTAGTGAAAACAAGTCAATAGAAATATTTCTAAAAAGTTCTTTTTCCTTCATCGGGCCATGTCAAGCAGAGTTCCGTACGACCTGAAAATCAGAAAGAAATATTGATTGTACAATGTACATGTACATGAACCAGTTCATCCCTACTGTTCAGGGTTCCTGGATTCTGAAAATGGGGAAAACTAATATACATAAACCCTCACCAAATTTACTTCCTCTTTTGTGCATTTCTCAGGATATTTTTCTTTATCGCTGCAGCAGCTTGGCGGACAGAGTTCTTTCTTACAATTTTTTGGCCTACTGGGAGATTTTTCCCTCGAACTGGGCGTTTTACAATGTCTATCTTCATTCTCTTCGCCTCATCGTCTCTTGCTTTCTTAGCAGCTTCCAACCTGCGCTTGTGTCTCCCACCAGCTGTTTGCATGTGATAGATAAGAGACCTATCAACTGGACTCTTCAAAATGTCTTTCCTGTGGTAATGTTTCATACTAGTGGTATGCCTAGAACTCAGTTCATACTTCACAGACTGCATTGCTGAGAATGTTTCAACTTCAAGTCTACTGGACTTGTGGGTGATCACATCATTCATAGTAGAGAATGACCTTTCTACATGAGGCCCTGTGAATATGCTGAGACATGCTTTGATAACCTTACTCAAGGTGGGGTACCTCTTTGTTTGAAACACCTTGGCCCACCAGTGATCAAGTCTTACAGGGAGAGTCTCTTGTCCTACTTGCTCTTCTGCAGGGGGTAACTGGCTGTCAGTCTGAATATTCGATATTTCATGCCTGTAGGCATCGACTTCCTCATCATTGATCACTGTTGGGAAGAAGTCACCTAGCTTCTTCAATGCAAGGAATGTCATTGAATGGCCCTGGGCCAGTGGATCGATGGCTGACAGACAACGGAGCAACACGTTACTGATCGGAAATTTCTGCTGCATGTACTTAGCTGAATCAATGTATGCATCCCTCACAACTGTTCGAAATTCGTTTTCTGTTTTCTTGTCATTAGATTTCTTCAGAATGTTCTCAGCATCATTCCCAATGAAAAAGGCCTTCACAGGGAGGTGAAGCTGGGCATCACTGACATCTACTGCCTTTAACTGTTTTCCTGATTTGTCTTTGACCACCTCCTGCTTCAGGAACAAACACAGGAAGCTGCTGAACAGATCAGTCAATTCGTCTTGAAGCCGATGACACATTGGTTCCTTTCGCTCAAATAGGAGAATGAAAGATTTGAACAAGGGAAGCACTGCGGAATACAGGTGGAGGTAGAGCAGAGTTTTATCGACTTTGTAGAGGACCTTCTCCACAATTCTTCCTTTGCGATCCTTGCCTTCCTTTGTCAAATTCTTTTTTTTCATCAGTCCTAAGATCTCGTAGATTCTTTTCCTTACTTCGATGGGGAAAGACCTGAGAATGCCAGTTACGATTGGGAGATAAGCGTCATGAAGCTCAGCTGGAACCCAGGAGAAGTACAAAACCTGTATAACTTTGAACATACCATGAATCTTCTGGGACACATCATATATCGAGAGCCATCTGTGAGCGACACGTTCAGGAGGTACATGAAACACAACACCCATCAGTCCACACATCTGTTCCAAACAGCTGCGCAAGTCAGGAGAATATTTACAGTCTGTGTGCAGATCATCACACAACTTCTCAATGAGATTGCCAAAATGTTTACAAAATTTCTGTACGCTATTGTGCACATGGTGGCATATGTCCCCATCTATGTCCAACAGATGAGGGCAAGCTTCTCTAAGTTTCGTTTCGAATCCTGATATTTTGCCACGCATATAATTAGTACTGTCGGACAGGTTTGATATTAACTGTGTCAGTGGAATTCCATCCTTCTCAAAGATACTTAGTACATACTTAGTAACGGTGTCTGCATTGACAACAGTCATAGGATGAGACTCCCAATGTTTCACAACAGCTTCTTCCATGGCTTCAGAATAATAACTCACAAGCACACTCATCACTTTCTGGTTATTGTTTGAAAAACATTCATCCAAGTTCATGGAAAACTTCGAATTCTTGAGATCGTTGACAAGCCTCTTACTGTTCACTACACCATGACCTTCTCTAACCTTGTAGGCAGCAGTCGTACGAGACATTGAAAGCGTATCCAATGCTTTGGGGTCACGGCTTAGTTCCTTGGAAAGTTCAACCAGGTCAGGGGCAATTGAAAATGGCAAGTTTTTTTCGACCATAAATGAAGTAAGAAAGGCCTCCAGGTGGGCTTTCCGATCCATGACACATACATTTGGTGCAGGCCTGGGTGGTTCTCTCACAGGCCCTTCACCAACAACATTAGGGGGAGCACCGTATGGCAATGGCCTGTCCTTATCTTGGCTAGGGCCAGGGGCAACATCATCAACACAGTTCGCAACGTTCTGAGAGGCCGTAAAAACAGCAGGAAGCGTAGGAGTACGCCGCCTCTCCTCCCTAATCCTCATATGCTTATTGGTCTTTGCATGCGACTTTAGATCCCTTTTCCCAGACGCAGAATACTTCAGTTTATCATTGCACCATGTACAAAATGCACGACCCGGTTCATTTAACTTACGCACATAATCCGATAGAAAATCACCGTTTTCGTCAGTTTCCTCAAGCCACTTCCAGTTAAATCTATTTTTAACTCCACGATCTACCTCCTTGATGTTTGCGTTACGATCCAGAAAGTTCTGCATGGCAGATGATAACGGATATAGATCACAATAGCGAAGAAAAATTCCCCTTTGTCCAGCACAATAGACACGAAGATAGCCGCCATTTGTAATGTCGAAAGTGCGCATGCGCGAAGCAAAAACCTCTGCTACGATGCGGCGGATGAATTTCTGTTTGTGTGAACAGGCTTCCAATACATTGATGTGTAACTAAAGTGTAAGAGAAAGTGGTGCGGCCAATATGGCGACGATCCTAAGGTAGCAGAGGTTTATGATGTTGGGCACATGCATATTGTAAGAGAAATTCCGGAGTTTTGGGATAGGTGGCGCATGCATTGCACAGTTGTAGCATGCACATGCATATTCATGCCGCGAAAAATCCGGAATTCCGGATAAATCCGGAGGATTTGCATCCCTGAATGGATTACGACCCCGGTGATGTTGAAATGACTGAACAGCCTGGTATTACCGATGAACAACAACCTGATGAAATGCAAGATACAAGTTTTACATATGATACTAATACCCAGTATAACACCAGTGATAATAATAATCTAATTGAAGAGGATAATTTTCGTTTTACAAATACCACATCTAAACTATTGGAACAACTTGAACTAGAGAGTCAACTAAAACCAGGGGAGCAACATACAGTCGACCCTTTAATTGTACAAGAGTATAAAAGATTTGCCGAAGAAAAGGGTTGGAAATACACAAAAACTGGTTTAAAATTGCTTGCTGAAAGAACATTTCGACGTGGCGGTAGATTATATTCAGGGTTCCCACCCTTTTCATCCCAAAAAATTCCCTACCTTTTCCCTACCAATTTCCGCTGGCTTTCCCCCAAGATTTAGGGTCTGAACATTCCAAAACCTGATCACACATGCTGAAGGTCATTGATGTGGTTACTAACTAGTCGTGCGGGAGGAGGATGTCCTCCATGTCCATCTGGATTGGCACTCCATAATTTCAGAAAATCGAGCTGACAGCATCAGTTACACTCATTCTGAATGGTTTAAACTGGCAGGTCACTAAAATTCCCTACCTTTTCCAGCTTTTGATGTTGATGAAGTAATTTTCCCTACTTTTTCCCTACCGGGAAAAGGTTTTGAAATTTTCCCTACTTTTTCCAGATTTCCCTACTGCGTGGGAACCCTGTATATTATCTTCCCGATTCAAAGGAATTTGATACTAATTCAGAAATGACGACTAAACAGCGGGGGAATAATGTCAACAGTAGTATTTTTCCTTTATCCGAGCTTTATAACCCCGCCAAGTTTGTTTCAGAGGACAGAATGAAGAGCAATTGGGGTGTAAGATTTGTTAATCATCTTAAAAATATTATTAATACTCCTGACCCACTACAAGAAGAAGCAGCACCACCAATGGATGATGAACATTCTACTCGTCAAACACAGCCGCAGCAATTAAGACCAGAAACACATAAATTAATATATGATTTATTCAAGGGAGGAAAAAAACCAATTACACGACTTCAGGATGCTACTGAAGAAGAATTGAAAGGATTAGGCTTTCACGAATCAGCTTTAAGAGAATGGAGAAGTATGAGAACTGCAAGTTTGGAACTTGCTAAGCTTCGACAACAATATTACCTGAGGACAGAAGAATTAGAGAATGGGGTTAAAGAATTAGATGATAGATTGAAAGTTTTAAACAGGCAATATGAGAAAGCTGTTGCCGATCATTCCGGTGAAAGAGGTGAATTACTAGAACAAATAAAAAAATTGAAAGATGAAAAAGATGAGGAACTTAAATCGTTGAGAAAGAAAGATTGGGAAGCAAGTATTGCTGAAGAATCACAGTTTAAAAGGTTGAAAAGAATGATCGTTGATATTGTGAAAAATAATTCGAATTTACCATTAAAAGATAGAATTAAGTTACTTTTTAAACTTGAGGGTTTAACAATCGGTTCTATCATTACCGCAGTTGTAATGACGATCACTAGTATCGCTTTAGCCATCAGTCTCAGTTTGAAAAGTATCATAGCTCCTAAACCTAAACCACCGGGACCACCTAAACCCGATCCACAACCCGGGCCAGGTCCAAAACCTGATCCACAACCTGATCCATCTAAACCTACCAATCCAGTAAAAGAAGGATTAAAGAAATTCGCTGAATGGTTAAAAGAATTAGCTAAGAAATCAGTTGCAGCTTTACCAGCAATAATCGGATCAATAGTTTCATTTATCTTAAAATCAGTTGCTGCTGCTGTTGGATTTTTAGCAGAGCATATGATTATCCTTGTAATCATTATTGTTAGTTCTATAGTTTATGGACTTGTTGAAGGGGTTCGTTATATAAAAAAAATCTACTAAATAAATGGCAACAGGAAAGATACTGAATACAGTTAGGAGTCACAGAATTCCACTCGGTTTAAAAGCTGAAAGACAGCATCACGTTATTACTAATAATCCTTCATCGGCAAACCCAAAAGAAACATTATACATAAGAGTACCGAGATTAACAGAAAATGTAGTTTTTGTACCAGACTCATTCTATTTATCAGCTGATGTTGACATTCCAGGTCATGGAAGTAATTACGTTGTTAACAATCTCGGAAGAAATCTAATCTCGAAACTGGTTGTAAAATGGGGAACAGAAGCAATCTTTCAACTTGATAATTATAATTTATATTCCACTTTTAAAGATTTATGGTTAACCGAAAAAGAAAGACTTAATCTAATATTTCAAGGAATACAGCATAAGAATTTAAGACAATTAAGATCAGGAGTTGCAGAAGCAAATGTACAAGGAGAAACAACCGCACAGAAAATACTTAAGACAGTTTATGAAAGTAAATACAAGATTCCTTTAGATTTTGAGTTAATGTCTACTCATGCTCCGTTTTACAAATTTCCTATTAGGGATGATATATTTTTTGAAATAACTCTAGCGCCTAAAGAAGATATAATTGTCACTGGTAATGTTGCAAATATGAATTATGAGTTAAAAAATATATGTTTAGAATATGACACAGTAACTAATGAAACATTAGCTAGGCAGTTAAGTGCTAACTATAATGCAGGTTTTTCCATTCTTTACGATTGGGTTGATCACTTTAAAACCGTTAGTGTTGCAGCAGCCGATACTTTGATTAATGAAAATATTAACTTCCCTAGAAGGTCGATAAAAGGTGTTTTACTTTTAATTATTTCAGATTATACCGATGGAACGAGGGATTCCGAGAAGTTTGAAAATCCCGGGATAACTAAAGTTAAGATTACGATAGAAGGAATAGCTAACTAAGTATATCCTGAAGGAATGAGAACTTTGGACCAATGGTTAGAAATTAGAAAACATTTCATGAGTGAGAATACTAAAAAAACAGATGATTGTTACATGACTATAGAAAAATATTACGGTGATAAAAATCATTACGGTTTATGGATTGATCT
>NMRB01005097.1:10609-25647 GCA_002633025.1 Notospermus geniculatus
CCTTCAAATGACGAAGGAGGTCTAGGCCCTGCCTCCTCCTTTCCCCCAAGAAGCGCTGATTTTGAGGCCCTTATTTCACGTTTTCATGTTCCTAAGTTGGTTTGCTAACTTTCAGCTGTCCTTTATCTACATCAAGACTCTTTCCACAAACTCTTTACTGAACGAAGCATGTGTCCTCACAGAATGTCATGAACGAAAGGTGTTCCTATTAAATGTCAGTACGCGTTCTGTACAACAACAGCCAAAACACACAAATAAAGCTGCCAAGGTTTATATAGCTTGAGGCATGACAGCAGTTCAACTCACTGGTTGAGGTGTAGACGAATGAACGTTTAAAAGTTCAAGGCTTCTGTGTAAATATCGTCGGCGGAATATTGAATTTTAGGTACTAAAATGGATATATGATGCGCTAAATGCATTCCCTCTTAATTATGCAAATCGTACCACACAAACTCGTTATATATGTATATACCTGAAGGTCGTAGTCACAAGCAGCCATCTTTGTTGTTGCTGTGTATATCTTAGGGTATATAATCTAAAACGCACGCTTTCATTGGGCTCCGGGCCTAGGCAGAACTGTTCAGCTTTTTACTTCACTTACTTCATCGGCTACAAGCCTCGTTCTCATTTTCACCCCCATACAACACTAACAAAAAACGCAGTCAGCCCAACCTCGCATCCAGGCATTCTTTCTTCAAATGTTGTATAACTTTCTCAGCTTCCTTCTCTTTTCATTGGGATACAATCTCCTTGAAAACTGCTGCGGCGATGGAGCAATCTCGTACCCAGAGATTCGTTACGCTCGGGCCGAGGTTGTAGGTCACTCTACTGATCAGTGTAGCGACCTTCAACCTAGGCCGAGCGTAACTAATCTCTGGGTACGAGATTGGCGATGGAGGCGTTTTCGGCCCTAAGAGAGAGGCAATATGGCTGTATTCAGGAGCTAATGCTATGATAGCTAACGCTTACGTCAAGTTGCATAAGAACTTTCATATTCATCGTTTCGACGACCCGCCGCCATCTTGGTTTCCACGGAGATTTCTTGGAACCCGCGCATGCGCACTTTTCTGGTAGGCAAACCAACGCAAAGTGATTGTTCAAGAGATACGAATTTGCCCTATTGTGTCCCACAGGCCTGCGCGAGACTGCCCACCAGATGTAACTGCGCATGTGCAGTTTGCAAGAAATTCTTGAAGATGGCGGGGGCCGTCGAAACGATGAATACCCTTGCTTGTCGTTGGCCTCCAGTTTGCAGACGATACATCCCTATGGCAAGATCCTTGTTTACATCTGATTGATATTCCAAACACGGGATGCATTAGTTTTTAAGTTGAGATGAAAACAAGATGTAATGATTATCAAAGAAGAGAAACGTGATGTTCCGTGGAGAGAAGCTGCTTGGAGGTTTCAGCTATACAGGCTAACACGGCTGAGGGATGCTTTCTTGTGTTGCTCCCTCTTTGCCAGGAAGCTACACTTTGATTTGACCTCTTATCATGCTCGATTTCAGCCGGTTTTGTTGACCGTGGAGTATGAAATCTTCTAACAAGCTCTCCCCTTTGGCCTTTCTACTCCGTCAGCAGCCATAATGTCCCTGTCTATGGGCCCAACTTCGCTCGAAAGCTTTGGTGTGGTGCATTTTCTGGGTTCCCATTTAATAAGGGACCATCTCAAAATTACTTTGATGCCAACAAAACTAAATCCATTTAGTATGGGGGAGGGGGTTCGAATTTTTGGGCTGTCCATTTAGTTTCAAATTTTTGGGGGGCATCACTCATAGGTCATCGATGAAAATGTCTCAAAGTTTGATTGACTGGAAGCTGTTCTTCCAAATGTGACTGGATACAGACCTTTTTAGCCTCTGTGAAGGTGGATGTCATTTCCTCATTGCATGCAGTGTAAAAGCATTGGTGATGTGGTGAAGTGTACCCCAGTTCAGTTTTTTGAAAGGGGAGGATGAGAAACTGCATGTAAATGGATTTCGTTTTGTTGGCATCAAAGTAATTTTGAAATGGTCCCTAAGCAAACGCCACCGAACTCTGAGGAAATAGAGAACAATATTAACAGAGACATTACACACACCGGTCGTATCCCGTAAAAATATGGACAACTAGAAAATTCACCATGCGTACATGTTGTACTGATTATTAAAAGCATGCCGATTTTAAACTTCTTATTCCAGGTGATTCCTTCCTCTAATGCAAACTGCTTCGGAATGTTTTTCATCACGTGACGGCTGCTATAATAGCCGAGCTAAAGCTTGTTTTGTTTGCGCCCTGGCTTCGCGTACCCCACCCCAACACCCCACCCTCACCCGATACCCCACACCCAAATCCGCAATGTCCTGTATATAGTGACAGAAGCCACGTAGAGCCGTGACTGAGGTACATGTAACTGTACATTCACCAATGCGTTCCTGAAGCGAACGCATAGATTAACTTACCTGTTGTTCACTGCATCTTGAAGTTGAAATAGATTTTGGTAATAATTTTGGCCTCCTGGCCTACATAATTTTAGTTCCTGGAATTCCAAATTGATTCATCCGTTGATGTGAGCACGAACGCCAGAATGTAGAAATGGTGTCGATGGATTCGGAACTTCCGAAGGCAACTGCTCGGCAATTTCCGTAGATACTCGCATTTCCCCTCGGACACAAGTCCAAGGCAGCCATCTTGAACGCGCAACGACCGCTGCCCGTTTGTGAGAATTCAGATGCGGTCGCCTCATCACACCTGCGCATGAACTAAATAGGTCGCATAAAAACGTTGCGTTATTGATCAATAATTACCAGATTGGGTGAGATACCGGTAAGTTTATATATAATATGCCTCAACTTATCGAGCAAGTACGGTTGAACATCTTAACGGGCCAAAATTCGGCGAAAATAGTCCCACGGCGGTCACGTGGGTTTGATGATAAACAACATGGCTGCCTTGGACTTGTGTCCGAGGTGAAATGCGCCGCCCAGTGACAGATAGCAGTTCGCCTCAGGTCGTTCCGAATGGTGTCGATGAAGTGTAAACGATCTCTCGCCACGTGATCTCGCGATCCAATGAAATGCATCTACGTCATCAAATGTGCTCTCAATCTGAAACTTCT
Organism: Notospermus geniculatus; assembly: GCA_002633025.1. Lineage (NCBI taxonomy): Eukaryota > Metazoa > Nemertea > Pilidiophora > Heteronemertea > Lineidae > Notospermus > Notospermus geniculatus. The sequence continues at coordinate 13,709 of NMRB01005097.1, forward strand.
ACGTCACCAAATGTACTTTCAATATCAAATATCGACGTCACCAAAGGTGCTCTAAATATCAAATACGGTATCTGCGTCACCAACGGTGCTCTCAATATCAAATATCAACGTCACCAAAGGTGCTCTCAATATCAAATATCTACATGTAGGTCACCAAATGTGCTCTTAATATCAAATATCTACGTCACCAAATGTGCTCTCAATATCAAATATCTACGTCACCAAAGGTGCTCTCAATATCAAATATCTACGTCACCAAAAGTGCTCTAAATATCAAAAATGTTTACGTCACCAAAATGTGCTCTCAGTCATCATTTGCTCATGTCACGTGATGCCGTAACCTTGACCTCCACTTTCTATTTCAGGTCACGTGAAGGTGCTGTATCTCGGCTTGGCGGGAAATGTTGCTCGTTTTCTTTACATATCCTGGTTAAAGAACCCCTGGTGGGTGCTCCCCTTTGAGTTTGTACAAGGTAGGTCATATGAAAGGGTAGAATAAGTTTTCGGTTGAATAGGAACTCAGCTTTGTTGAACTGCCCACTCTGTGACGTGTAAGTCATGTGACATGGTGTAGCCAATCAGCTTTTGAACAGGTCACCAACAAATCGATATCGCAAGCGATCGGATCGCCACCGAGCAAAATCAGCTGTTGACGCCAGGTGTGTGCTGGACAGCGATGCGTGGAATCTTCTCGCCAACGGTGTTCGCCCAGTATCAACGCTCCCTTCGCTAAATCATACCATAAAGGGTTACATTGTATTTAATTGAAGATTGGAACTTGTTTTCTAACATCTGTTAACTTTCCGACCGAAGTCATCTTGTATTGATCCACAGCGCAAAATCCTCCGCGTCGTGGACGGTTCAACATTCAGAAAGTTCGTCAAGGATATCGTGAAGTGGCTGAATAGTGCCACAGTTTCCTGTTTTTCTTCAAGAACGAAATGTAGTTGACTCAGTTACAGGGCGAAAGGGAAGCCATCGGGGTTATAGAATAGAAGGGGTCAGATATTGGGCAGTGAGTGGAGTGAATTGCTCAAGCCTAGTTCACGATGCAGGCGCGGTGCGATGCGAAATTTTTCGCGCCTGATTGTTTCCACTGTTAAGCCTGTAGCTGTTCACACTTGCGGTGCGACGCGATGCGGTAAGAAGGCTGTAATCCTTTGTTAAGATCGCGCCGCGTCGCACCGCGCCTGCAGTGTGAACTAGGCTGAACTCAGGTCGATCGGATTAGCGATTTGTTCTGAAGTCAGTGAGACACTCTGAAGACATCCCTTGTCGGACTCACTTTGTCGTCATGTATCTTCCTGTGGGTTGAGTAGGCCTGCATGTACACGCCCCTCTCTTAAAGGGCCACGGTAATTCCACCTTTTGTCGACAGCCGGCGCCACCGGCGGTGATTGCATCATTCTGCAAAACCGTAATTTTGCCTTTCGCCCCAGTGATGGAGAATGTATGATTACAATGCAATGCATACGTGGACACCCTAGGAACGAGAGTAACTCTACACGGGGCGGGGTTGATAAGTGGTAGTTTAATAACATTGTCAATAGAGGTCTCCCTTAACGTGTTTATGTTTAGCGTAGGATAGAGAAGAGTGCCCCTTTAAACCCAGAAGGTTCAAAGCTTCATGCACAGGAAAAAAATCAACTCGAGTGGAGACTCAAAGTCTCACTTTAGGGACAAAATGGTTCGAAATATATTTTGACTCAAAATGAAACAGAAAATATTTCGGCCCGAGACAATGACGACGCCTCGTTCCGAGAGAAAATATTTCGGGTTGAGATACTGACAGTCTCGATCTGAGAGAAAATATTTTAGGCCGAGATGTCATTGTCTCGCGCCGAAATATTTCTGTTACATTTTGAGTCAAAAAGTGTTTCGAACCATTTTGTCCCTAAAGTGAGACTCTGAGTCTCTCCACTCGAGTTGATTTTTTTTCTGTGTGGGTCCAAGCGTCCATCGTTAGTCAGCTCACATCACCTCACCGCCGAGGTAATTTCATAAAGCATATCTAATTTGTTCGTGGCTAAAGACACGATTGCTGCCCACGGGGACGGTTGTCCCGGGGGTCAGATCTGTCATCAATCACGACATCCACCCGTCGTGTGGGGACGCGGTCGTTGCCCGGATGATAGGTTCCGTCGCAATCATGTTTAGCCTGTCGTCTCGGAGGTTCACGTGACACCAGGGCCGACCGCACTGATCCGATGGTGCTTTCGTTGCCCTATCGGCGGTTTAGTTAATAGGAAAATGCGTTAACTGCCGATAGGCGCCGGTAGGACTATCGGACTTTCTGTGCGGTCGGGCCTGACCAACCACACCAACACACCAGGCGATACCGCAAGCGAACTAGGGTGGCCGCATAGAAACTCCGCTAGTGCTAGCGGAGCCCATCTGCCGATAGTGCTGTAAATTTCTCTATGCATTTTAACACCGACAGGCTGTCGAAGCACTAGCGGAGTTTCTATGCGGCTACCCCTAATCGCCACCGATCTTCTCCGCGCCATCCACCGCAGACAAGGCGATATGTCGGTAACCGATATCGCCTCGTCTGTGATGGCTCGCGAGAAGATCGGTGGCGAGGAGATCGCTTGCGATATCACCTGGTGTTCTACTGGTTGAAGGAAACCTGACGCCCGAGAAAACTCCCAAGTGGAGCAGCACCTTAAAGGTGTTCTAGTTCGAATCGTAAACATTACGGTTTGTTTATTTACATGGTTGATTATAATAGCTATTTTTCCTCGGACAGGTGGCAGCACCGTGTATACCAAAACATTAATGTTATCTATTTTTATATCTATCTTGATAAATATTCTTGCAACTGAAATACACGTATATTTATGATTTTACGCTCAAAAACAAACAAAAAGTTGTGAAAGGTAAGGCGAGATTTAATTCGATTTTATCTGATTTGTTAGTACCAGAAGTTGACAATAGGTGGCACACCGTAATGTTTACAATTCGAACTAAAGCACCTTTAAGACAGAACTTTGCCGTCTTAGATCCTGGTTTAATACACCGGATTCTGGAAGCTCTAGTAACGCGTAGAAACCACGGGATACAAAACTTCAAAAACAACCAAGCAGAAAGAATTCCTTACGCTTGTCCTCACGCTCGCAGCTATTGTAAGATTGTTGCTCATCTTGAAAATATCCAGTTTCCATGGCAACCGTGTATCCCTCCCCCTCGCCATTCATGAATCAATAGATGGAAGACTGATCTGCCGTGTGTGACTAGTTGTTGATACGTGTGATTCATGAGGGATTAGGAGGAAAAATTGCGAGGAATAAGTGTCCGCATACGACTTTAACCCTTTAAAGGCCGAGGTTGTTTGAAGGAACTTCGAGAGGGCCACGTGATCTAATCGCCCCTTGGCTCCCAGGGCCGTATTTAACTTTTTGGTCGGGGGGGGGGGGACCCCTGCGTTGTCTCACGTCCATGCCGTTTTGTCCACGGTGGCCTGAAACGTGATTGCCGTGGCCGCCGGGAACATAGTGTGACCGTAGCATTACGTTTAGAAACAGATATGTTTGTAAAGTTAATTATTTTTTCTTGGATATGTGCGTATCAGTTGATCCAAGGTTATAGGTGGGTTGGTTGGAACGCCAACCGTGACATACGGAGGGTTGTTCGGTTGGCAAGGTGGGTTAAAAGTGGTTGAAGGATTCTAAAGGCCTCTTTGACAAAAGTCGAAATTAGTCGCTACAATATTGTCCGTTCCAAAATACTTTTTGTGGAAACGTTCCATAAATGTTAAAATCTTCTGACACTTTTGTGGAGTATTTCAACATGTCGCCAGATCAAGTGTTGTCGAACTGACCATAGCAGCGACTAATTTCGACTTTGGTCATTCAGTGTATAGAGGCTTTAACATTACCTTGGCAACAAACTTTATTGTCGATTTATGTAGTGGTACCTCCATGTGTCTTTTCAGTCGGCAATTCGCCATTAATAGGGAGGTTTCGCAAGTGCCCGGTTAGGCCCTACGACGACGTTTATCTATTGTGTGGGTATACCCAAACAATAGGGCGCTTGCGAAACCTCCCTTTTGTTGGTTTTCTTACGACCTATACTGAGACCAGATGACTGTCCATAGTTCTGTACAGGTGAGATATGCCCATAGGGACCCATCTCGAACGTGAAGCCGGAAGTTCGACGACCAGTTCTCAGAAGAATATCCTCGACGTTCTCGTTTATTTCAGGTCTGACCCACGCGGCCGTTTGGGCGGCTTGTTGTTCGTACATCACTCAAGCCATCCCCAGCAACCTGCGGTCATCAGCCCAGGGCGTCCTGCAGGGTATCCATCACGGACTGGGAAGAGGATGTGGCGCCATCTTGGGCGGCGTTTTTGTCTACTACTTTGGTAGGTTGAGGAATTTATTTGAATTCTTTCGCTGATTGCTTTGGCGTGAGGATGTTGGTGATGCGATCACAATTCACCGGCCATTGTCCAACTGTCTTATCTTTCCTTCATATTCATCGTTTAGACCCCCCCCGCCATCTTGGATTTCTTGCAGACTGCACATGCGCAGTTACATCTGTCGGGCAAATTCGTATCTCTCGACCAATCACATGGGTTGGTTTGCCTGCCAGATAAGTGCGCGCGCACAAAATCTTCGTAGAACCAAGATGCCGGGGGCGGTCGAAACGAGAGGATGATTTGAACCATGGCTCAGTGAGAGGCCTTGTTGACAAAATGGCGACCAGGCGGTCAACTCCCGACCTCTACCAGTCTGGACTCCCTCGAAAGGAAAGAATTGATCAACAGAATATCGCTGAATATCTATCTACCCTAAATTCGTCAGGTATGAAAAGTAAACAAGAATCTTCGTCACGCCAGACACCATATTTGCATGAAGGAATCAAACATAAAGGTTTAACTGCGAACGATGAGGTAACTGAGGGATACACTTCATGTGTTGCCACCAGATGTCTCTCACTACCTGAATTTTGGCTTTACGTAATAGACAGGGGCTTCAACTTTTTTAATGGTAGTGGGGTAGGGCCTACATGAATCTGTCAACTTGATGCCTTGAATTCCATTTCTGAAGATAACAGAGCCACTTCAGCACAATTAGTGTTCCATGTGCAAATGTACGTTAGCCTATTCAAATGTACACAGATGACCCTGCGCTCTCATCGTTCGTGGGCTTCTCATTAATTTGGTCCTTTTGTATCATAAGATCAACCAGTCTGAATTCAACAAAATTTGCACTAAACATGCAGAAGGGTCTTGCCTATCATATGGAAGAGTCAGAATGCAAATCTGTTGAGGTTTAAAGGGATAGTGTCCACATTTATAAAATGCTAATTTTGTAAGTTGAACCTTTCTGTTTGATTCCTTTATGATAATGTCTTTATATTTTCAGGATCCGAGCTAACATTCCGGGGCTATGGCTTCGCCTGCCTCATCATTCTGGCTCTGTTCATCGGGGTGAACTACTTCATCAAGGAGACAACTCCCGAGACGGTGGATATACAGGAACCGAAGGAATACCTCGAGGAGACCTCCCACCTGGCCCCATGTGGAGTCCCTATGAACCCCATGTCACGTAATCTGTCAAGCTCTAAACTATCGGAATATGCCAATGAGGGTACGTTCTGTATAGTGTCCCAAAAAAAGGTCTGGGTGGTCAGGCAGGGCTGTCATACAATTTGACCTAGGTTGTCCAGCCTGTCGTAGCATCTGATCACTACAAACCAAATCCCGCCTACTCTTCATTCCATATCCGATTGGCGCGAGATTTTCAGCTGATATCTCCGCAACAGCTGCATCAAATTTGACATACCATACATCAATCGACTTGTCTTTCTTGTCGGTATCTTTCTGCTATCTTCATTTTTCGCGTAAGGCCGACATAACGGATCCCTTTCTCAAAACCCATTTCATTTCGCCATGGTGTTCAGTGCAGCTTACACGTGCGCGATGCATTGCGTCATTTCAAAATCGCCGCCATTTCGACTGTGATTGGTGAAAGAACTTTTTTCTGTAAAATTTGTAGGGAAAATGACAGTGATGATGGCTGTAGCGGCAAAAAGACAAATCGATTGATGTATGGTATGTCAAATTTGACCCAGCCGTTGCGGAGCTATCGGCCATAAACCTCGCGCCATTCGAAAGTGGAATGAAGAGTAGGTTGTCCAGCCTGCCATAGCATCTGATCACTACAACCAAATCCCGCCTAGTCTCAGTCTTATCCTTCTTCCTTTCAGCTCCAGCGCCAACATATGGCGCCACCGACCCCCAGGGTTTTCTCAGCCCGACCGGCGGCGCTCAGCCCCCTCAGCCAAATTTCAAACAGCCGGAAACAGACCAGCCTCGCGTCGGTGATGTTGCCCCGGTCAAGATGCCGTCGTATGGATACGATCAGCCGAAACCAGCCGCGCCTTATCCTGGTAAGGTGGCGCCATTTATTCTTCGCGTTGATTCCAGCCTCTGTCGCCAAAACACCCCACTCAGATAACCAGATAACTCAGATAACTCAAGATAACCCCACTCAGATAACAGACTTCGGCAATTCGGCGTTGAGGGAGACCTCTATCGACAATGTTGTTACTGCTTATCAACCTCGCGCCAAGAAGAGCAACTCTTGTCCTAGGGTATCCATCCCTTAGGCCCTATGCATTGCATTGTGATCATACATTCTCCAACACTGGGGCGAAAGTCAACACTACGGTATTGGAGAATGATGAAATCGCCGCCGGTGGCGCAGGCTGTCGGCAAAAAGGGGAAATATTGTGGCACTTTAATGACCGTAGCTTGCACGTATATGTAAGACTACATCTGCCCTTTGCCGTCACCGAATTTATTCTTCTTTCCAGCAGGCGTGCGCACAGAACAGAGAGGACCAATGACGTCACAACGTTCCATTGATAAGCCATCGCGACCACCGCCGCCTCGTCAGGAGAGTCTGCAGAGCAAGGTAGGTTTAACGCTGTCCTGCCCGGATTCATCCTCCCACAGCAGGGCTTTGGTCTCGTTCCTCTTCATACACTCCACACAAAGTTTGTGTGAGCGGATGAAGAGGAGCGAGGTAAAAACCCCTGCTGTGGGAGGATGGCCCGGATTAATTTGAAAAGTGAACATTGTGTCACATGAAATTCTCTTTTGTTTACAAAAACTCGCCTAGCTCCCCAAAATTGCAACCAAAACTGGTGCCAAGGCACTCATTCTGGAGGCAACTAAATGGGCCACAACCTCATGCAGGTTTGCTTCTTCCAAAATGTCTGTGAGAGAAACAGGCCAGAGCCGAAGATGCAGGTTGTGAGGAAATAGTCAAATTCTGCCTACGTTTTTTGTTAGGTTGCGAATCTTTAAACGTCTATATCTCGAAAACCGTTGCTCCTACGTGTTTGACAAGTTGAAAAAGGCCATACTCGCCAAACAGCGAGTTTGGGCGCACAAGGGTTTTAAAAAGACTCTCCAAACGAGGGCGCTGCTACTGCCTCGTTGTCAATACATGTATTTCGCTCCCATGTTTCGGACGAAACGGCTATCACAATGACATCTACCGAGTGTCACACGGGTTGATCATACACTTTCACAAAGTTGCACCGAAGTTGTCACACTTTGCCACACATTTTTATACTGCTTGCTAAAAATCAATTTGTTTAGCCTATAGGTCTATTCGTTCTCATTTTGTATTCGCAGGGGTATGTTAGAGCTGAAGGCACTGTTGGTGGTTACGATGGAAGTTATGGACGCCAGGGGTCACGTGACAGTCACGGGGGCCGACGCGAGTCATACGACAAGCCAGAAGAGGTCGGTTACGAACAGGACGATTTCCAAAAAATTGACTCGTACGGCGCCGCAAGGCCTCAAGGTCAACAGAGACGGCAACAGCCGAGTTATGGACAACGTGAGCCAGACCCCTACACGCAGAGTGGGAGAGCCGAGCAAGGTCAAGGCCAAGGCGAAGGGTACCGACGGCAGGATAGTTATGGCCGCCGCGAGGTGCCGAAAACGAGGCCGAGACGGGACAGCTCAGGTCGGGATACAGATCCTTATAGTGGATACTAAATATCACAGATTCTACATTATCATCCAAGCGGACAGTCGATAACAACGTAAACACGCAGGAACAGTCGCCGGTGCTGCCTTCTTTTTTCAGAAGAACAATCAATGGGTAATTCCTATTGGTCCGATCTGGACCAATCGGAAGGCAGAATCACGAAGCAGTGAGGAGAATGTTGATGACTCACGGAGTATCTAGCAACTGTGCTAATGATTTATCAGAAAGAAAAGAAAAAGGATTGTTTTACAAAACTGTGGTGATTATGATTTATATATTTCCACGGATGTCTGGAGGGAGGTCCTACAGACGACCATTAGTGATTCTACATGTAGTCCGAGGACTTTCTGGGCGAATAATCAAAATCTAGAGATAGTAATGTGACAGTGTAGTTTAGTGCTCACGTCGGTTCAACTTTTCACGATTTTGTTGGGAAGGGAGGTATCTGAATGAGGTATAACAGACATTGGCTCTATCGAAGATTACTTATGTTCCCCGTAAGGATAAGTATAGGCATACGGGGTAAGTGGTGGTGTCCGATGACGACCTCCAAGTATAGGGTACCTCCAGCCGGAGACGATCACGTGGTGATGATTTGTGATACAGTCCCATGACGACCTCCAAGTTGGGTACCCCCAACATGGAGACGATCACGTGGTGGTGATTTTGTCATACAGTCCTATGCCGACCTCTAAGTAGGGTACCTTCAGCCGGAAGCTGTATCTTGTGAAGGCTGTAACTTGGTGCAGCTGTATCAATGAGGAATTGGGATAATGTTTTGATCCTTCATGTCATCAAACGTCCTAGTTCCAATACTGCACTCTAATGCTTAATGGTGTGCACAAAGACAAAGTGTTCGAAAAGGAAGTTGTATCATCGGACTCAGCGGAACATCATACTTCGCTCCAAGCATTCGCGAATAAACCGTGCGCATGCGCACGGCGTTTTATATGCTCCTTATGACGACGGCGACCAATCAGAATCAAGAACACAGATTCCTCTAGGCCTTGCTCACGCTGGATGTGCCTGACGAAATTCGTGGCTGGCGGACTTTCGTGTCGATTTTCACTTTTATGTCGGAACGATTCAAATCTGCTTGTTGTGCCAGTGTGAATGGAGGATTTGGTTATTCAAGGAGAACAACAAATGTTTGTAGTCTATGCAGGTTTCAGTCCAATAATGTTACAATGAATACAAATAAACTGTCAGTAGATGTAAAGGTAGGGGGCGTGTGCACTGGATTCAACAGCCTCCCTTCTTTGCTGTTCAACTTTAGCACGTAGATCGTAGTTGACCAGTAAGTGTTGTTGATCAAGTAGTATACAGTTCGTGTATGACGATGCAACATTTAGTATAATGATCATTTCGTTAGCAATACAGTTGGTGTGATCAACCGTTAATTTGTGGGGGTGGGGAGTAGGCCTAGTCCCTTTCAATCTTTCGAGTGGCGAGTTGGAAGAATAGAACAGCCTGGCAGTTATGTTAATAGCAATACGTCATTTAGCGTGTTCGATTACTTCCACCGGCCAGGCACTAGCGCTTTCTCAGACATGCGCATTGGAGGCCAATAAGAGAACGCTGTCGTGTTAGACACCACACGAGTAAAGTGTCATGGCGGATGCGCTCTGATTGGCTGGCTGATTGTCCGGCCATGACACTTTACTCGTGTCTAACAGTAACACGACAGCATTTTATTTCTTTTCCACGCCAATGTACACACTGATGTATGCGAGGGCTGTGTGCATCTACATTCGGAAGTGACATCATGCTCTGCATGCTGGGATACTTCCCGAAGTAACCGGCTCAGGGGGGAGGGCAGCGCCTGGCGCGACAGGCCCGACTTGGAGAATTTCCGGTAAATAAAACGCTGTCGTGCCAGGCCGGTGTAGGCGCGAGTAAGTTTTCGAACACGCTAATTCTTGAGCACTAGTTCATCACACATGTTAAGGGATCTGAGCATGACAATCCCATACACATGTTTTGGGACTATTAAAAGCCAATGGGGCTACGGGAGGACTTGCCCCCGCACGATGTTGAATTTTGTTGTTAATGAACATACCGGATGGAATGTGTTTCAAACATTGTGATAGAGTTTTGTGTTATTTCAGTCAATAGTTTTTTACGATGAATGTAGGTATGTGATTAGTGTAGATAACCCTGTATGCATGTACACTGTACAATAATCAGATCCGCGGCCATCTTGGATGGAACTGGCATCCTCCCGGTCAACTCGCGCCCGGTTGAATATCGCGGCCGATTCACACTCCACGCAGCTGAAACCTAATCAGTACACCCTGGAGTGTAACCTCATCTCGCGAGATCACGTATGTAAGTCATGTTCAATGAACAATATGGCTGACAGGAATGTAGAGTTCTGTTTTGAGGATCAGACTACACCAGTGGATGTACAGTATATCAAAATATGATGTAAATGTCGGAGCAAACGCTGTAAAATAAATGTCGATAGGTGGAGTTTTCCGAGTTCTATTTTGTCCATTGACACATATCCAACATAGAGCACAAAGAACGACACACAAAATGATAAAATACGTATAAAGTCGTCTCCGAATTTTGCAAACATTCGACCCCAACCGGGGTCTTCCTCATGCACTTTCTAGTACAGATCCCAGAAGTAAATGGGGATTCCAATATTTTTTACTCTGGGATCTCTCTATTTTTACTTCTGGGATATCTTCTGGGATCTCTCATTTACTTCTGGGATCTCTACTAGAAAGTGCCTGAGGAAGACCCCGGTTGGGGTCGAAAATTTGCAAAATTCGGAGACGACCTTATACGTATTTGTCCATTGACACCTTATTTATATCCAAGAGCATAAATTCAAATAAGCGTACATGTATGTTTTGATGGTCTGTTCGTTGCTGCGACATTCCGTCTTCTATAACTTATCATATTCAACCGACACTGCGCACATCCAATAAACAACCAGCAATTCAGACCTTCTTGAAAAGTTTGACGTCCTTGGCTTGAACAATCACCAGGTTACCGTACTTGTCCACGTTCACCGTCCTTAGCTTTTCAATGCCGTCAAGATTGGTGAGGAGGCAGTGACTTCTCCGGACATCCAGGCTGGTCTTCTTCCCTTCACGCCTGATGGGGACTTCCAACACCGCATTCTGGTTGTAGTCTGCGGCAAACATGTACCGTCCCCCAGGCGATAGAGCGATTGTCCCAATGCCGTACATCTCCGCGCAGGTGTTGTAGGTCACTTTGCGGGTTGTGCGGAGGTTCTCATCAATGATATAGATTCTGTAGCTCAGGAAGACCGGGTCTTCTCGGACTCTGTTGGTGTTCTCGGGGTAGACGAACCCTCGGACGAACAACTGCCCGTTCTCCCCGACATGTGCGTCTTCTAACATCACGTTTTCCTTCTCAAAGCCCCTGGCACAGTTGTACAGGATGAAAATAATGCGATGTTTACCGTCCAAATCGCCACAAATGTTGATCGTGAATGTTTTGATTTCGTGGCGGAATGTGACGATCAGTTTATTCTCCACGACTTCAATATGGCGGGGGACTTCGTTTGGCGAAAAGTTAAACGTACCGACCTCCTTGCCGTTGAGTGTGTACGTCACAACGCACCGGTTGGTGTCGTCTGCGAGAAGCAGGTGGCTGGAACCGAAGGCCGCCATCTTGATGTAGGTGTGTTTCTGGTAGCGGACGCTGAATGCTCGCTTGCATTTGAATGTCTTGTTGGCATTCCTACAGGACAACACAAGAATCCCGTTCTCCCAGCCGAACGCACTGCTGTAGAACCCCACCAGAAGGCCAAGATCATTGTTGCTTAAGGTGGTGGTGTGTTTCACGCTCAATTGCGAGAGTTCTTCCCCGGGTTTGGACAAGTAACCCACAATCTCATCCGGCACGAAATGATTAGAGATGGTGTACTTCTTCATTTCGTCTGAAGC